>VWZD01006799.1:123261-137686 GCA_013396695.1 Sakesphorus luctuosus | reverse complement strand
GGCGGGTGCCCCGCGCCCTCCGTGCGGCTGGCGGTGCCCTCCTCGGTCTGACGCCAGTACACTATTAAGTATCGGCTTTCTAACTAGGAAATGCATTTCCCGAAGATCTCTGGAAAAAATACCAGCACTCGGAGTTAATAATCTACCAATTCCAGGGTCTGATATTAACAAGCTTTGTTTATCTGTACTTTATTAAACAGCCCCTTCCTACCCCAGAAATAAAGCAATTTCACAAAGAGAAAAACCTTGACTGAACAGAAGATGAGTTTTAGCACAGCCATGTGCTCTCTGCAGCCACATTCACGGTGCCTTGAGCTCAACCTCTGCCCTGACAGTCAAGGGTACCTCGGAAAGCAGCCAGCCCCGAGGGATCCAAGGACACGGCGGCACCTACCATGGCTGAACACAAATTCTGGGTGCACATAAGCATAGTTTCACAATAAATTCTCGTCCAAACTGACCTGCAGTGGACCTGCAGCCTTGGACACGGTTCTGTTGGAAGGGGAAAGCCCAGTGCAGAAGTGCCCTGGCAAGTCGCTGGAAGCCAAGGGGTTGCAACACACCACATCGTGGCCTTTGATTATGCAGTACACTCAGAGCCAATTTGTTAAATGCACATGTATGTCAAGACTACATAACTCACAGTATAATCCACCTGCACAGCACTGAGGACTTCACATAAGGTTGACTCCTAACATTGCATCAAGCTAAATCCAATGTAGTGCCTTCCCATACGTTTATGTGATATCAAAGATACTCTGACACCACAATACCCCAAAAATTAAGAAATGCAACAGCATGACAGGGTGAACCTGATATAAAGAAATTTAAAACACAAGTCACTATAATTTTCTAAATGCAAAATTCAGATGAGTTTTAAATCAAAGCCACTGCTTTGTAATACAAGGAATTTGGTAACAATACAAGTTGAAGAATTTTTATTTCCTTAAGCAAGAACACACACACACACACACCCCCTCCAATCTCCTCAACTTGGTTGGTACTATGATAAACCACCCCTGTGAGTTAAGAATAACCCTTTTATTACACTAAAATGTAAAGAGAATGCCAAAGAAATCCTATGCAAGTACAGCAGCCTAAAGGATAAATTCAGTTTGAAGTGAGAGAATCCTGCTTAAAACATCATTCATTTCATCTCCCTTGCTTGATATACTTATTGATTACTCAATTTACTTCTTAATTCTACTAAGAAATCTCAAGCCCAGTCTATCATGCCTACATCCCTTGTTAGAATACAATCCTGAGAATTTTTCAGTTTCCTTTGTTGATGCTTCTAGTATGCTCTCACCTACATATTCTTAAGATTTATGTAATAATTTTATAGTTGCAATTTATAACTGTTTTTCTTAAACTCTTTACATAATAACTGAGGTTTATTTCCCTTTATAGATGTTACTTCTTCGTCTCTTTTTCTGCACCCACCATTTTCTTCTACTTCATTCATCAAGGGCTCTTTCATTCTGAGAAACCTTAACATTACTTCTGCTCTCCAAACATGAATAACCCCTCACAACAACACACAATAAATCTAGATTTTTCTTAAAACCAGCAAATGCCTTGTCTCATAATATAATCCACATTAACATAAAATGTCACAAAGTCTCCAACACATTAAACTGTAATTCCAGCAAACCCAGATATATGTACTACCACCTCATAAGAGGCTGCACATAGTTCATAAGGGATTGCACAATACCTGGAAAGAGGTAAAAAATATAAAAGCAGGGGGTGTCTAGAGAGACATGATTAGAGGATGGAAAAAAATTTCAATTAAAGAAACAACAAAGAAAACCCAAACCCTGCAAATTGCTCTGTCAGGTCTGCAAGTTTAAAGTACATGTCAAATACACCTCTGAGACCTTAACCCTACCAGCACTTAAATGCATGTTTCCAGTTAAAAATCATCTTCCCTCAAAACAATGTAAGTTACAGTAAATCTTGAGAAATGCCATTTCTTCCCTCGCAAAGCAAGGAAAAGACCTCAGGGCAATAAAAGAAGCAGGCTATGTTTTCTCAGCTCTCTGGCTGCAGTGGCATTTTTATCCAACAGCAGACAGAAGCATATGGGTAAAGATTTTTAAAATATCTTAGCATTTGCATCCTGCTAGAAATTTTAAGTGCTAATGATCCCATAAAAAGAAGCAAACCCGTTATTTACCTGAGAAATCTTAATGTGAGTCTGGCAACCTTCTCCTACAGATAGTTGAGAAACACAGTAAGGGACCCTAAGAACAAAGTCAGCCCCTGACAGAATGTTTAAGTGCAGTTATGTGGGCCAAGCCTGTGTTAAAATCACACTTATGGTATATGACAACCTTTACATACAGTCACAGGAAGCTCAGGAGCATGACCTCTCTCTCACAGATCGCATTTATGGCCTCACAGGCTGTTCAAAATGTAACAGAACATGATGCAAGCAGACCACGGACAGGTAAGTCCTCGCCTGCTTGAAAGCCAACAAGTACATTCAGAGAATAATGATAAAGAAAATAAAAGCGGGGTCATACTCCAAAATTACTCAGCTTAAAAAGATGTAGATTGCATTTAAAAGCAAGCAAAGCAAGTGAAATAAAGAGAGTACATATTTTCCTCTCCAGTATTTGCTTCATCCTCTTGCTTTCATAGACCCAACACTGTTAGTACATTAATGGGGGTTGTCTTTTTCTTATAGGTGCGTAGAGCTCCTTGTACAAAAAAGCCTCAGTGTCCAACTGGAACCTCTGTATGCTCTAGAAATACAAATATAAAAGGTTAATAGTAATTAGAAAAGACAAGGATTCCAGAGGGGCATGACAGATTCTTAATTAGGGACCAAGGTGCCACGGTGGAATCCAATGAGACAAGTGGAAGGTAATGCACCGAGCAACCACAGTTTAAACCACTTCTTTGTTGTTTGGGGACAGGCTCTGATTAAGATTTAATCTCTCAGGGAGCAGTTCTGGAAATCACAGCTAGTTCAATGAGGACACTTACGCGATGCACTGCAGCAATCAAGGAGCAAGGAACATTTTCCACCATCCAGAAAAGATGGAGAACAACATGCAATGCAAATAGATGGTACCTAGCTAAATGTTACACCCCTTTTGATCTGTTTAAATCTTTCCTTTTAATCCACAACAACAAATTCATAAAAAAGGGCAATGCAGAGACAGCCTGCATCAGGAAAAGCTACGACAGGGGTAGTCTTACAGAAATGAGAAAGGCTACCGTTAGTTCATTTGGACAGGGAAATTATACTAGGAAAATATGCAAGGAATGTGTAGAATAATGAGTTTAGAAGAAAAAAACCAGTTCTTTGACTGAAATGAGTAAACATGAGAAATTAATAAAAAATAGGAGGCATCTTCAGCTATATGTATGGGAAATGAGTTGTTTACTTGCTGAGCACGTTAACAAAATGGGTCAAAGGAAGAGAGGAGTCTGGAGTCTTAAATATAAACTGGAATCTACCAGGATGACAATAGGAAGGGACTGAATGACAGCAGGGTGACTATATACACGTTAAATCAATCATTCATCTAGTAAAACATTTAATATGTACAACATAGTTTACTATGTGAGTTAGAAGACTATCTAAGTTACTAGGAGGCAAAAACTAATAGGGAACATAACAGCTAGCTGCAAACTCGTGGCCATGTCCAGCAGACATTTAAAAATATCCTACTCGGAAGTGCAACTGCCCAAGTCTAAAGTTCTAAGACTCAACCCTTGAATAGGGATGCTGGGGGGAAATCCTGCACTGTAAAGAGCATTGCAGAAGAATGCAATCCCAAAGGGAAGAGCTGTAGGGACTGGGTGGACAAGAGTATTGTCCTTGGCCACAGCATCCTGTTCATCCTGACTGGAGTCTTTTACACCAGATCCCACTCCAAGCATGAAACAGTTTTCCCTCCAGGTTTCAGAACACCTTGTAGGCACAGAGCATTATCACAATCTAATCTGTCAAAATACTGTAAATGAACAATGCTGCAAAGCTAAGAAAGGGTCCTATTGATCACATTGAGTCCCACAGCAGTGGCGTTTTGCTTCCAGCCCCTTTGACTGGTCAAGGGCAACTGATCTTCCAATGGAGCAGAGTGATGAAGAGCCAAACACTTCCAGCATAAGTGTTGCAGGCTGGGGTCTGTTGACAGTTCAGGGACAAAAATGAGACTAAAAACATCATGAGGAGGATGCCCAGCCATTTCTATACTAGCTTAGCTAGTAAAGCTGCAACTGTCCAACAACCTCTGCCGGTTCCTTCCCTCCCCACTGCTCCCAGCTGCGCTACCTCCTGCTTGCACCTGCACCCATGCCCAGCAGGGCCCATCTCTTGCAGCATTTGAGTATCCTTCTCTGTCCCAGACCACCCACCCTCACAAATTGCACTCAGCAGGGATGGAAAAGAGTGACTACATAGCTACAAGAGGATGTCCCCTGCTTCTCGAGGGAGCATCTATTGCTAGGGACCAATGACAGGTGCAGCACTCCCTCCATAGGGAGTGAGTGGGTTCAGATGACCTTCAGACGGAGCCCCGTGCTCTCCCCAGGACAACAGGAGGCACAGCTGCACTTCAAAGGATCCCATCTTCCACATCCCTATGGAGCACTCTGCAGTTATGCCCAACCACTTCAAGAACTGCACATCATGCTGATGGCACATTAGCAGGATACTATAATTAAAATAAAAACACAGATCAGGATTCTCATAAAGCCACAGTTCTGTTTTAAAATCAAGTGTCTTGATAGAGCACTAGATCTTACCATGAGACTGTTTCTGTGCTACTGTAGCTCTTTAGCACTGACTTTTCTCAACCTATAAAACCTGCTGCCCGTAAACTTTTCAATAATAATCCACGCAGCAGCCACGATGGGATAGACACCTGTATTTTGGCTTGAGGGAACCTATGCTCTGAAAGCACAGCAGGAGGCAGTCAGATAGATAGTAAGAGCTGGATCCAGTAAAATACTGAAGCTCCTACAAGCCATGCACTAAAGTGCCCATATTCTACATTCCCAGGATTCACCTCAGCTCTACATACAGTACAAAGTGGGAGGGCTGGTGCCTTAAAATATGCCCTAAAATTCTTATATGCTGAGAAGGATACCTGGCCATGAAATTAACCAAGACACATCAGAAGGTAAAATCAAGAGTACACCAATATTCTTGATCCCATGCAGGACTTCAACAAAATAGGCCTTCATCTACTTAGTGTCCCAAACTCCAGTCATCTCCTGGACTTATGAGAGTCCTTTAAGTGTCCTTTGGAAGAACTCCACAGTGCATCCTCTCTGAGATGTGCCAGGTGCCCATTTTTGATGAAATAATACAGCACAGAGGTTCCCAAACCTCTTGCTCTTGGACACCATTAATGGTGAGAGCCACAGCAGCAGCTCTTAGATCCCACTGTCTTGCTCCAAAGCCACCAACACAGCTAACCCATATCTGACACTACTCTGCTGCATATCCTGCATCCCCACACCAGTGCCTGTACTCCATCCCTCCATCTGTCCCACCTCAGGTCACACATCACCACTTTCCAAACAAGCAACTCCAATTCCACATTTTAGCCCTACTCTTCTACCACACAACCTTACTCCACCACCTTTCCTTTTCTGTCCAGTGGACAACAGGAACTCATCAGCCACAGCTCTGTGCTCCCTCAACTTCCATCCTGCTATGGCATCTGAAACAAGGAGCACTTCTGGCTGACTAAAGACTCCTCCAGCATTTCTGATTTCTTCCCCTGCACATGTTCAGAAATGCTTGTCTGTCTGACCAGCCTTCATTAACAGTGACCTACATTCAAACATACGGATGTTGTGCTTTAGACGCTTCAGTCCTTTATCGGAAATAGCTCTCAAAACTTAAGTTCAGGTAAGTTTGGAAAGGAAATGTACAGTTCGGTTAAAATGCCAGATGGGTTTGTGGCAGCCTTTATGTACTGGACCCTGGAGTCTAATGCAACAATTAGAGCCACTTTTTTTTCTTTAATCTGCTCTGTGAAAATGATACTGTAATACTGATACAGCTGTTTGAGCCCATCTTTTCAGATATGCACCTTTATTCAACAAGGTTCAGGAAAACAGTACGTTCTTTGCAGTGGAAGTACAGTACTTTTGTCACTCCCCTTGGACCTTGACTAAATTCCCATCGAAGTACAAATCCAGTTGAACATCAGGAGGAATTTCTTCCCAGAAGGGGTGATTAGACATTGGAATGGGCTGCCCATGGAGATGCTGGAGTCGCCGTCCCTGGAGGTGTTTAAGAAAAGACTGGACATAGCACTTAGTGCCATGGTCTAGTTGCTGTGGTGTCTAGTGAAAAGCTGGAGTAGATAATCTCAGGTTTTTTCCAAACTAAGTAATTCTATAATTCTGTGAAAGACTATAAACTAACTTCCAGAAGGCAGGTATTCAACCAAGCCCTAAGATACAACCAAGTAAGTTAAGGGCACGAGGACAGTCTGTATAGGACTTTTGTTTTCTCAAGTTTTCAATTTATTTTTATATTTCACACAAAAAACTTAGGTTAACACAGCTTTAAGAACTGAGAATGCCACATACATAAAACTTACAGGACTGGCAGCTGCCTTTGCAACTGCAATTAGGATCCACTTGCAGGCCCACCCTGTGACCTGGACTAGGCAGGAGTCCACCAGAACACACGCACAGGAGTATGCCAGGTATTTACACATAAGAGGATCTAGTTCCAGCTGCAGCAGCAACCTGCTTTCCCATGTTTCCTAAATACTGAGAATTAATAGTCCTAATTTCTGTGGTTTTATTTATTTTCTTGCTATTTTAAAGAAAAGGAGGAAATCAGTTAGCGTGCATCTGTCATCAGCCCCATGTGGCATCATCAGGCTGCGGAGCTCGAGGTGTGCCAGCATTAGGTGCCCGCAGGAAGATGAGTATTTCCCTGAAGGCAGTGAGTGAAAAATGCCCAGTGAAGTGCTGCTCCAAGTGTGGGCTTAGCAGGAACTGAACTAAAGGGATTCTCCTGTGAAGGGAGGTTTGTGGGTAGGGATTTTGCACCCCCTCTCACGTAAACCCTGCAGCATTTCCTGTGGAGCGCTGCTGTTTTGATGCAGCACAAGCTCAGGCTTCAGGAGTCCAATCACTCAGGGTTTGTTTACACTGGGAGAGCTCGGCTGCTAGATATGCTGGCATCGCTCCTCTGTGTGGATGTAACATATGCCAGAGAGGGAATTCCTCTGCCAGTCTAACAGTACCACTTCCCCCAGTGACATTAAGGAAGCCAATAAAAGCACTTCTGTCAGCACAGCTGCACCAGTGGAGGGGGTATATGATTTTTACTGCTTTCTCCCCAGCTCTCTCTCTGTGAAAATATTCCATAGGACTACCAAAGCCTTACAGTGGGGATTCTCTCCTGGGCAAGCTGCCAACATCATCCAACACTACACTGCAGAGCAGGAAAATGGAGATCTGAGTGAAATGCTCTTAAGACACAAGCAATGTTTTGCAGGCCAGGGGGGGACAGGAGTCTCTGCCCACCGGGTGCTAAAGATTCATGATGAGGAGCAGCACGATGAAAACTTCTTCCAGATGAAGCTGGACACCCCTCCTCAACTCCTCACCTCGGTGAGAGTGGTGAGGCACTGGAACAGGTTGCCCAGAGAAGTGGTGGATGCCCCAGCCCTGCAAGTGTTCAAGGTCAGGCTGGAAGGGGCTTTGAGCAACCTGGTCGAGTGCCAGGTGTCCCTGCCCACGGCAGGGATGTTGGAGCTACATAACCATTAAGGTCCCTTCCAACCAAAACCTATGACTCTACGACTTTGGTGGGGGGTGATGGCGGCAACCACATCATACAAGAGACGTGGAGAGAAAATGGCTTTGTTCTACTGCAGCAAAGTGAGGGAGAGCACAGGAGTGTCACACTGGCTGAGGATCAGGAAGCACAGCTCAGCCAGACAAAGTGCAAGACTGACACTGCTGCCATGCTACCAGATCACAGTATTTTTGCAAGCTTTGTCACGGTTGACATGTTTTAAGCTCTTCAAATTACAGACACTGGGTAACAACTAATTACAATTGTTATTTAAGCATGATGTATATTGACTTCCCCTCAGTGGTTCAAAGCCAGATTTTAAGAATATATATGTATATGTTCTATATACGTATAAATACATTTATATTTATATAGAGAGAGAATTCGCAAACTTCAATTTTGAAGTCAGACTTCCAGTTTTTCTAAGGCTTGAATTACAGTCTTACACTTTTTCAGCTGAATGATGTGGTGCCCTCAGCCACCAGCATGCAGTAGTAAACAGAGGAGAGCACGCTGGTGACACCCCCCAGTCCTTTTCTCCTTTTCTCCACACAGACACAGCACTTGGAGGATGGTCAGGTAGCAGTAGGGCACCTGAGGGCTAAAGAATCACCTTTTCCGCAGTCCATATTATGCACAGACATACAAAGAACCTATCTAGAAACTGTGGAAAGGACATTAATGACTGTAAGACCAGCAAACCTACATTATTCTTCTGTATTTTCTCACAAAAACAATTTGATCACCAACAGTTTGATTAATTGCTTCCTCTTCTCTTATGCATTGACAGGATCCAATTTTCAAGGGAAAAGACAGCAAACACAGATCCAAGTCCTCTGCTTCCGCAGCGCACACAGGCAGACCATATTTCTCTGGACAATATGCCAGTCACCAGAATTACAGAGCCAGTGCATAGACAGGAAAGCCATGGGCATTGTCCTTCAGAACATTTGTGCATCCCTGCTCTCACAAGGCAGTAAGTGTAACATGGTAAATGACAACTCCATAACGACCAAACTGTCCTAAAAAGCTCAGAGCAACACTCAAGAGAACAGCAAGTATTCAGGAAAAAGGCACTCTTAACAACTCTGTTTGGGATCACTTTCCCTTGGTGCTTGGCTTGCCCTTGCAGCGTTTCCACACTGGAGCAACAGCCCTTGTACACACACCAGTGTTCCCCGACCATGCAGGCACAGCTGTCCACCTCGGATTATTCTTGCCAGAAGCACAATAATCCCCTTGGGAGGACTACTGCCAAGGGGAGAGAGCATATGCACATTAAAATGTGAATTTTGCTTCCTGCCTCCCGGGTCTAGTCTTGTGATGACCCTCTGCTGCTGCTGCAATACAAGTATCCACAATACCTTCCCAACAGATTGCAGTGAGCAAAGGCAGGACAGCCTTTGGGTTCAGCCAGGCAGACCCCAACAGCCTCACCTCTGAACTTCCAAAATGTAAGGTTGCTCAGGGCCAACTAGCACCTGGAAATTTCTATCCTAAGAGTAACGTCTGCACTGCTGGTGGGATGCTCACCATGGTTCCCAAACTCTGCCTGGGCTCCACAGGTTGCTCACGGCCAGCCTTGCACCCTCTGTAAAGGTATTGGGCTATAACAATCATCTCTTGTTATTAACTCTGGCTCCAAAACACTTTCCCTTTCTTCCTCCTTTGCAACTCTTGAAATACCACATTCAGGTCACACCTTGCCACAACAGAGAAGTACTTAGCCCCAACACATCCGTGGGAAATCAGAGACAAGGGAACAGAAATCTCCCTTAACCCAAGCCATAGGAGCACACGCTCATTGCAAGGACAAGGCTGGCGAGACGGCTGCTGCACATGGCAGCCCAAACCCTCCGTTTGGAGACTCTGATTCTCAGTGCTTGTGCTCATACACAGCAATTCATTTGCTTTGTGAATCACAAAGAGTTAATTTATTCCTAAATTGCAATTCAGAACGCCTCATTTAGCCAAAGACCCCTATCATTAGAAAGGGAATCACACGGATATACAAGGTACTTGTAGAAAGATCTTAATCTTTGGTGCCATCAGTCCTGATACTAATAAACAAATTAATGTCAACACCAGCACACAATTCTCCACATGGAGAATGAATGATGTTTCCTTCCAGGCATGCACCAAGTCTCATCCAGCAGCACAGCGAGCTGTCTCTGTTCTCCCGAGGGCAGTTCTCCCGAGGGCAGCCCCGCGCTGTCCGTCTGTCCGCTGTCCGTCTCCGCCTCAGCAATGCGGGAGCAGCCGGAGGAAGCGGCTGTGTTTTGGATCAGCCTCCCACGCATGGCAGAGCAGCTTCTGGGTTGTTCAATCCTACGCTCAGTGCAATGGCTGGGGACGGTCTGTTCGACAGAGGGGGGCCAGGGCGTGTGAGCCCCAGCGGCGCACCCAGCACCCTTACCCGTCCCCCGCCTCCAAACCCCGACCCAGCTGCTGCCGTGCCCTCCAGGAGCCCCCAGCCGGAGGGGAGGGGGCAGGGGGGGTGTCAAATGGCTGCTGCAGCGCATCCCCTGATGCATCTCCCTATTTCCCCACACAGAACAAAGCTGTCCTCAAAACGACGCTTTCTTTCGAACAGCTGACCAAAAATAAAAGTACAAACAAAACTTAATGGAGCGCGAAGCCTCATATGACAAGGAAAATTCCCGCTCCAGTTCTGATCTCTGTTTACAACGTTGAAAGTGGGTCAAACTGGTCTGTGATGGAGGAATCTGTTTGGAAAATGATCTCTGTGAGGAAAAGCATCTAAGCGGCCGACAACTGCACTGCAATACTTCCACAGGGATCCTTTCCTCTGCCATCAAAGTAACTCAATTTTACCACGCAGGGTTTAAATACCGTAACTTGAAATTACGGCTTTTCATTCAAATTCCTTGAATTCAGCAATTCCCTATCTTTTAGAGCAGATCAACTAACTATGGTGTCTCAGTACAGAGCTCCGTGCTTTAAAAAACTACAATACGGCTGGGTTTGGACAGGGTGGGGGAAGCTGTTGTGGGGTTTGTTGATTTTGAGGTGGTTGGCTTTTTTTTAATAATTGCTCTCACTTCTGTTCCTTTTCTGTGTTCAGGGTAAGGTTATTCAGCAGTACCATCACATTGTCTAACCCAACTATTTTGTTTTCCCCTGACATGGTCTCTCTCGAAATCTGGTGAATTTAGTATCTGTCTTTTGCTGTTGTTCAAGATAGAAGATGACTTAACGTAAAAAAATTCAGCCAAAACTTCCTGGCAAGAAGCTCTGTAGTTGTTCTGTATATGGATGGTGTACAAATACACAGCAATCTAAAGAACATACTATCCAGGCTTGGAACCCACTAATTTGTTTTTATCGACTTAAAAAATTCTGTTCTTTGACCTTCAAGTACTTGATTCCTTTTATGGTCATAAAATCTTTATTTTATTAAAAGTCTTCTACTAATTACTCTCAGGGTACCCAGAGGCTTTAAAAAAACACAAAATGACAAAAAATATGTTATTGCATTCCTGTACATATTGAATCATCTTTCTAAACTATTCTTGAAAAAAGAAGAAATGCATTTATAGCATTTTCTAGAAAACATCTTAAAAAAACCCTAAACTTATAAACATTCCTTCATATTTAAAAGTTGTATTTTTTAATGTTCTCTGTGGTTTTGGTTACTATTTTGTATTTACAGAAAAATGAGCTCTGTGAGTCTTCAAAGTGTCTGCTAATGTCAGATATTTATAGAAAGTTATGATCTCAAATGATTTTAAGAACTGAAACAGTCTACATCTGTGGGACAAACCTCATATCTTTTAGACTTCAAAAATGTCCAGTTTTGCACTGGGGAATTTCAGGGCAAGGCTCATATTTTAAATGCACGTAATATTAAAAAAAGAAACATAATGAACAGTAGTAGCAAAAAAGACTTGGAAAAAATAACTTGACACTGGGAAGATGTAAATTTTTTATGTCTTTATTAGCAAACAAAAAAAAGAACAAAGCACCATGGAAATAGCTCAGACTTACAATGGTAGGTGAGAGCATGAAAGAAGTATGTGGTATATACCCTTAAGTCTACAGACAAAGAATAGTCACAAATGAGTTCGTGAGTCTGTCAGATGCATCTGTCAATTAGAAAGTGCAATGTGAATTGCCCAAAAAATAAGTACAGTTTTCCTCACAGAGATCCTGTCTTAGTTTAGAAGAAAATGAACATATCCGCTTGAAAATATTTTAAAAGGTTTATTTCCCTCAGACTGACAACTAAGTCAAAGCCAGAGGAGACCACTGGGTCAGCAGGAGCCTCCAGGTCAGCCGCCTGTCCCAGCACCCAGCTCAGCTCAGGCGTGCTCAGGGAGGTGGGAGCCTGTGAGGCGCCAGCGTTCCTGCCGCTCTGGCTGCCATCCCAGCCCGCGCACCTCCCGCTGCAAACCCCGTGCTGCTGCACCACGAGGTCCATGGCAAGTCCCACTGACAGCTCCTCGCATGTCAGGCTGGTGTCGGGGTTGGCTGTGTGGAGCTGTGCCCCTCTGCAAACCCTCCCCTGGGTGTGGATGCTGTGAAGGGACCCCTGCCCAAACATGAGAGGGGTTCACTCCTCTGAGGAGAGACTTTCATTCAGTAACCGAGATGTTTCCAAATATACTGTATATAGAAAAGCACGTTAAGTTGGGAAACACTGTTCTAGCACTTATTTCTGTTCTGCTTTTTTGGTTTTGTTGTTCAGTAGAGTCTGTTTCCCAAATTGAGTTCAGGACCCCATTTGACTAGGCTTGACATCAACGCAAGGGGAAAGACCTTTTCCACCCCAAAGCTCAGAGCCCAAAGTCCAAGAGGTACTCAGAGAGTGTGCCTGGAGCAGCACAGTGGGATAGGCTGCCAAAACCCTCCTTGGGCTTGGTGCCAGCAGGCAAAAGAACCTGGAGTCACGGAGGCACAGGCAGAGCCTGCCGAACCCAGGTAGAGGATCCTCACACATCCTCCCTGACCTCAGCCCCACATCACACGTGTCACCCTGGAGGGTGGAGCAGAACATTTACCCGCTTTGGAGCCACAGTTTGTAGCCCAGTGTATGGGACAGCAGTTTGTACTTCACGTACCACCTCTACAAAGCACAACACTTTGGCAGCAGGCACATCCTCTTCAGCCCTGTTGCCCACACAGCCACTTCAGAGAAAAGGTAGCATGGAAAGTTGGCAGCGACGGCAACAGTGGCTTCAGCTGTCCCAGCCGTCATGGTGGCTCACACTGCCACTGACACACTGCCCCCACTCTCATCACTTCCACCACCCACCAAGAACACTGCCAGCTCCCGTGGGTTTCCATATCCCCATGCCACCTTCTAATTTTCTCATGTATTTAGGGGGGCAGGAATGACCTACCACATCCTACTACAGTAAATGGGATGCAATCCAGAGCCGGGACCTCCACACGATAATGCAACACAAAACAGTAACAACCACATTCAGTGGCAAACTGAAGAACCAAAGGGAGACAGCACAGTCCAGTGTCCTACTGAGCTCAAGGCACTGGTTTCAATTTTGTGGGTCTGTGCACTACTTGAAATAGAGCCACAAAAGGCAATAAAAGGTGAAAAATAAGGTGTTATTTTCAAATACGGAGTTATGCCATCACCATGGCAGATGACCTTCTTCAATCTTCTCTTCAACACCTCGTATTGGCTCACAAGCAAAGTTTTGTCAATATGTGGGTCTCTGTGTACTACGTTATTGAACATCAGGTGAGACAACGGCACCATCCCAAGTCTTGAGGCACAAATCAAAACCCTCCCCTGTAGCCAAGCTCCGACAGGAATTACGTACGCACACAGAACACATAAAAGTTACCTGACAGAGTACATTTTCTTCAAACACAACCTAGAACAGAGCTGTAACGCGTTTTTACAACCCGAAAAAAAATGATGAGATTTTTTTTCCACAGGCTACCAAACAGTAAAAGACCCAAATAACGCTAAAACAGCCTTCAAGAAAACTAAGCATCAAACGCTAAAATGTCCTTCAGAGGCTGGAAGGGATGAGCTGAATCACCTCCCAGGCGATGTGAGGCACCGGCTATTCGAGCAGTTGCGTAGACAACTTTACAGCCGGTTCGCGGCTCGCCGGGGAGGCTCCGTGACCCACCCCCCAAAATAAAAGCATCTCCCGCGCACACCCAGGACTTCGGTTCGGGGAGGAGAGCGGTTTTGTCTGTAAAACACTCGCAGCATCGTGGCCCTCACGGGGAAAGCCCCTCCATCCATCCCGGCTGCCGCTGCCGCTCTGTCCCGGCCCTCCCGCGGGGCACCGACCCCGCTGCGCCCCCCCTTGGAAGAGACCTCTGAGATCATCAAAGCCAACCCTTGATCCAACCCCACTGGGGTCACTCTGGCACTCCGTGCCCTGGGCTGCTGATCCCAGTGGGCTTGGATCAAGCCCTGCTGGATTCTCTGTCCCTGCAGGTGTTGAAGAGGACACTCAGTGCCACCTCCACTCCCTTCTCCAGCCTCGTTGCTCTTCTCTGGCCCCGCTCCAGCCCCTCAATCTCTTGCCTGACCTGAGGGGCCCACAACTCAACACAACACTCAAGGTGTGGCCTCCCCAAGGCAGAGGCCAGGGGAAGGCTCACTGCCCTGGGCCTGCTGGCCACGCTACT
>VWZD01006799.1:85651-123213 GCA_013396695.1 Sakesphorus luctuosus | reverse complement strand
GGGGGAAAAGTTGCGGGATCCCCCGGCCCCTCATTTCCCCCTCGAACAGCGGCGTCGCGCTGGGAACAAGCCCCCAGACGCCTTTGGCGCCAGGCTCGGGGCGACCGGTTTCGGAACATCTACCTTTGAGAGCACCAGCAGCGAGTCCCGGCCTGACTGGTCGCATTAAGGCGATTTTTGCCTTTGCCCGTCGTTCCCCTGCGCAAGGAAACCCGTTCGGTAGCCTCGGCCCAGTGGCTGGGTAGCGGGTTCTCCCCGGTGTGCGTCGCCCCCGCCGTGCGCCTCCCGGGATGCTCCATCCCCAGCGCGCGCCTCCCGGGATGCTCCATCCCCAATGCGCCTTCCGCCAGCGTCCACCCGATGGTCTGCGGCAGCAACTGGAAAGCCAACGTAAATACTCAGGTCTAACCAGAAATTAATCGGTGAAAGCAGTATTGTGCTTTTTATTCTGGCAAAATCCATTCCACAAGGCTTTTCTTGGACAGGTCTCTGCGAACAATCAGTATTTTTTGTTAAGACCTGGAATGGGCTTCCCAGGACCCCTCTCTTGCCATCAGCCTCCATGATGCAGGACATATGATGGAGAGGCAATGCCACCACAGTCCGTGCTCCATCCCCTTCCCCTCACACCCCACCTGACCACCTCAGGGGACAAAACTGCCTTCAAGGCAGTGTTCAAGGGGAAATTGCCGACCTCCAACTAACCTCTGCAGTTCTGTTTCCAGCCTGGCTTGCTGCATCTGCCACCATCACAGCCCCTGAGCAGCCCCTCTGGTAGGTTCTTCTGACCCAGAGTCCCCTCCCAAACCACAGGCCAGCCCAGAAAGACAGAGGTGCATTTGGACTTGAGACAAAACAGTCTTAACTGCAACATTCCATCTCTTAATCCATAATAGAAGCAGATTTTCTTAAATTCTGACACCTGAGGTGTGATACCTCTTCCAAAATTTGTCTTTCCTTTTGCCCCTTGTTCGGTCCAGGGGACAGCACCAGAATGGCCTCTGCCAGTGTTGATGCCCACCCAGACTGGACACAATTGCATACACAAACTCAATGTGCATTGCAATGGTCAGAAAGCATTTATTATCTTGCCATGCCTGGCAGGGGTTCCCCAATAATTTCCTAAGCAAGGTAAGCAGCACGTGATGAGATGCCTGGCATCACTGAGCGGTGGCCCATGGCAGAGAACAATGGGCATGAGTTCATGAAGTTTTTTATGTGAGAGAGCACAGGAACACTAAGTGTGATGACTATATGAATAGTGTGAAAAGTACATGGCTGATTACAGTAGAGAGCATGACATAGAACACATTTTGGGAAAATCCAGCCAAAGCCAATGTAAGTAACAATACATTACAATGCAGAGTAGTGATCTTATCCAAGCATAAAAGGTTTCATTATAAGCATAAAGGGTTTCATTATAAGTATAAGCAGTATCTGGGTTATTGCTGTACTGACCTCCATCACCTATCTCCCGGCCATTCTTCTGCACTTAATCATATACACTTCCATATATATTTTGAGCAACAGCTTCCTATCCAATAATTGGTTAGCTATGAAGAACACAAACACAGCAATTCTTTGCCATCAGAAAGCTGTCTGAATGGCCTGCCCCAAGACTTTTGAAAGAAGCTTGCTACATGTAGGGGAACCATTTCTAAATCTTTAAAGAAAAAATTGGAAGTGCCCTCAAGATTTAGGAGCATGCCCTTCCCTTCCCAGCTACCTTCCTTGTCAGATTTTCCCCTACAAGGAATTTACCACAAACCACCTGAACTCCCTGCATAGCTCCTTTATTTTATCCTTTCCTTCTGCATGCCCCGATACTGTCCATTTGTCCCGCAAACTTGTAAGACAGACAGACATTTTGCATCTGCACCATTCAGCAAGTGGAACCCATGCCATGGTGGAAGTTTTGAAGTAGCACAGACAATGAAATATATAATTATTGCTAATCTGCATTTCTTCTTCTTTGTTTTACAGTTAAAGATCTGATTCTCTTCTGTCCCACCCTTGGTCCCACTTTTGCTTCTAAATCATAAACTGATTACATCCTTATTCAAGCATCCATTCTTACAGTGTTTAAAAAATCTAAATTCTTTCTGAAGGTATCAAGAGGAATGATTTTAACCTGCTTTTTCTGCAAATTAATTTACAAATATGCAAAGCTGAAAAAGTAATTTTGATAAGGACCCTGATAAACAAAGGATAGATATGGAGCATGTAACTTCTAGGTAACTTCTAGGTCTTAAATCTCTTTACACAAGCAAAGAGCATTTTACATTTTGTTTTGGTGGTGGGTTTTTGTTTTGGGTTTTTTTTTTCAGTTTAATAGTATCTGTATCCTTTTTGGAATAAGAGAGAAAGCAATATTCTGTGAAATATATCAGCCAGCTTTGGCAGAGATCTAATAGATTTAACAGCACATCATTTTCTGCAAGTAAAGATTAAACAGTTGAAAAATTATTTGGCTTTTTCAAAGCTTTTTTTCATATTCTTATGAGAAGTTACTAAGGAAACCAGGTAGACGTGAAGTAGAAGATAAATTTCTGCCATGGATTAACGAGTAGTTGAAAGACAAAGCAGCTGGAATAAATTGCTGGTTTCAATTTGACCAAAAAGTTACCAGTAGAGATACGTCCTCTATTCTGCGCTGTGAATTAGCTGAAAGTCTCTGAAAGACAATTATACTTCTGTGAGTTTTATTTAGTCTCACAGCCTGAGCAACAGCCTTTGAAGGAGGGAGAGCAGGAGAGGAAGGAAAGAACAGGTAGAGAAACCTGCTGCTTCATTTTGGATTTTCATTTATCATTTTTTCATGTTCAGCTGTTAATACCTTGTCTGCCTGCCCCCAGGGCAGCAATGAGATGCTTTGGCCAGATACACAAGTCTCTGTTTTCCCTGTGCCAAACTAAGGTCAGGATTTCAGTGAGGAGGCAACTAATTAATTATCAGTCCAGCTTGAACAGAAATGGTCCTGAAAGTCTGTAATTAGTTATTTAGGGGTCATGCTGGATCAATTGCTGTGCTGGGGTTACTGTGCTATACGTAATTATCTCTGTAGTTTTAGCCTAGGGAGGTTTACATCTCTCTGTAGTAAAAACCTCACCCTAACACAACACGCTTCTGTGTTTAACTCAGAGATGTATTTCCATGTCTAGATTAACCTATTTTTTAAAGGTATCTTGAGGCTTGTAGGAGAGCTAGTCTTTTGCAGTTTCTGAAACCAACTATCACAAGTTGAATATCATCAGCTCTCTTTGCTGTTGATTGACTACCCATCAAGCTGAAGGTGTCAGCTAAAACCCATATGCCAAAGCTTGTGTCTGTGAGCTCAGGAAGGCAAATCAATGGTCCTCGCACAAATGTCAATGGAGAGAAAAAAACACAACAGAGAACCAACTCTTTCATTATCTTCCAAGCTGCAAAGTGTTTTAATGGGCAGATACAAAGGTTCTGGTCCTGTGAGGCCTGTAAATCAAGCTTAAATAAATGAGTACCATATAGTGTGCAGCTTAAGTGCTGGCACAGAAATGCAAATATGGTCCTGTCAGAGCAGGTGTTCAACCAAGGATGACAGCAGCGTGATGCTCAGGGCTGCAGTGCTCAGCTCCAGGGCAGTGTGATGGGTGTCCAACCAGGCCTGGGTGTCTCAAACAGGGATCACAGTATGCACTAAGCAGTGTGCTGATGCACTGATGTCCAAGCCATCCCCCTGCTGCCAAAAAAAATTACAAATAAAAAGCTGCTTCTAAACCTCTTTCTTTCATGGAGGCTGACTGCACCTGTTGTGGGATTTAAGGGAAAACATGCATTCTGAGCATTGTTAGAGCTTTTAGCTGGGAGAGAGATGACCCAGAGCTCAGCTCTCTGATGCATTTCTGCTGATCACAGATCTCAAATCTCTCAAGCTTCTAGTTCACTTGCTCTACTGCCTCCTGTGCAAGTGCCTTTAGGCAGAAATACTGTCACCACATCACTATTTTAAATCAGTGCAGCCTATCGACACCACACTCTGATTGAGCTCAGAGTCCACACTTCTGCCAAATCCTTAGCCATCTTAGTCCTATCAGTCTGCTTGATTTGATGAGGCAACTGAGACAATTCTGTTACAAGCTTTATTGCAGCCACCAGTGATTTTGTAGGTTTTACTCTGACTATGATCCTTAGATGGGAATGTACAGAGAGTCCTTTGGTAAATCTGAGGTAGCCCAAAATGTAGCTCTACTTCTGTGCTCCTGAAAGCATCAGTTCAAGAGCCACACTGCCTTTGTCTTCTAAGTGCAGGTCAGGATAATGGCATTGATTTGCTATATTCTTGATACTTTCAGAAGCCAATAAGTGTCTCTGCTTTAAGCAGAGATGAATGTAACACAAAAGTCCTTGCCATGAAGGGCTTAGTCTAAATCATAGTTGATAGAAGATGAAGGATAGACCTGAGAAAGGAACAAATTAAGCAGGACAAGAGGCAGCAGCACAGTCACACAAAGGCTCTCTTAATGGAAAGAAATGTATTTTAATTGCCATTTCAAAAGTTTTATACACACTTCATGAGGAATGAGAAAGAAATGAAGGACAAGAATTGAATGGCAAAAAATCAGAATTACTATAATGGATGAAAATGTTTTAAAATTAAACAAAACAAGGAGCTGAGATTTTCTTTTTTTAATAACACATGCATACTGAATGAACTTGCCAAATTTTGCACTATATTTTGTTAGCATGAAATGGACTAAGTGCTTTTTTAACATTGCAAGCTGGGCAGAAGCAAATCAGTGGTTCCCCTAGGGAAGGTCTTGGGGGAGGGGAGTTGGCAGTGAGTTCCACCATTTCGGGCCAGACGCAGAGAAAGCTGTGTCCTGCAAGCTGAATTATCAGATGCAGATCCCCAGCTGGTGGAAGTTGTCACAGCTCCCTTAAAGTTGATGTATCAATGACATTTTTAAACAGCGAGCTCTAAAATTTGCAGAGCTCTGACCACAGTGGGCTAACATGAACACACATAGAAAAAGCAAATTGTGTTCTAAGATGTACCTGATGAAGAATTTGGGGCAAAGCAAAGGTAAGAAAGAGTGATATAGAGTCATTAGTAAAAATCCATTTGGAATATAGCACAGAGACTTGTACACTCATGTTCAGGAAAAACTAAATCACACTGAAACAGAGTTGTTAGAAGACTGACAGGGGTCTTATGGGAGCTCGGCTTGTTTGCCCTGGTGAAACAAAGCCTGTGAAAGGGTACAGGAGGGCTGTCTATAAATACATCAGTGGGTAAATATCACAGATAGGCATGCAGCTATTCAAGCTTCAGGACAATGCCAGCACAAGAGCAAATGGATATAAACAGGTCCTGAATAAATTTATGCTAGAAATCAGAAAAAGATATTTGATTCTTCCAGCCATAAAATTCTTCACTACTCATAAGAAATAGTGGGGCAAATAACCCGACTGTTTTAAAGGGGAGTATAATGAGTGGGTTAAAGTGATTTTATTACTTGACTGCAGTAGGAGGGACTGGACATTGCCCAGGCTCCATTCTTCAGCAGACTTTGCGTTATGCCTACCAGAATCAAAGTGGGCCAAGCATTCATCATGATGGATAAGGTTTAGTGAGAGAAGTCAAATAAGCAGAACCACAGTCAAAGCCATTCTCTCACTCTGAGTGAATGCTAATGACACTCGTTCATTGCTGCTTGGAAAACACACAGAGTAAACTAGACTAATAGAAGAAAATCCTCTTCTTTCAGATAAAGGCTCATAGGGTTGTAAGCTACACATAGTAACCCTTGGATGTATTTTGTGGAGTCCCTTTCAATTCAAATTTTTCAGTCCTATAAAAGTTTATGATAAATCTATGCCTCTTTTGTTTTTAAAACCACAGGGATTAGGAAAGCAAAGTAGCATCCTGCTAGTGGTGTCAGTAGCCCACTTTACTCCAAAGTCCTTGGCAGTGGACAGACAGTTTTGAAGGCACTTCTGAAGTACAGCAAGGATGGAAGGGCAGCACAAAGGATGAGAGAAGGGAAGAGAACACATAGATGACAGAAGCTCTTGGTCAATGCATTGAGCAGGAACAACAATACACATCAGCATATTTATTATAAAATTTTCACACTTTGCTCAAGTAAAGAGAATAGAATTGTATTTGATGGGATTGATTAGTTAGTGATGTTTGCAAGAGGATTCTTACTCACAGTTGTGTGAGTGGTCAACATACAGGGTACATTTGAAACATTGTAAAACTGGATTAGTCCCCATTCATGGGGAAATTGCTGTCTCCCTGTAGCACAGCGTCACCATCTGCTGGGTCACCCTCACTATTTTTTGGGTGCGGGGGTTGCACTTGCTGGCATTGATATCAGGGCATGCTCAGCAGAGTGTTTTGGAAACCTGCTCCCCTTGGCACCTGGCCAGAGCCCAGCCTGGCACACAGCAAGGCTCAGTGTAACATCTATTGGCTCGCTAATGCTTTAAGTGCTTTCTGAACTATTTTTGCAGAAGACCACATGAGCTGATGAAGCTTTTATTTTTAGTCCTACCGTACGATTTGTTGACTATGGCTGTTTCCTATGCAGTAGGTACTGAAGTGCCAAGGCACTAGAAGCCTTCTAATGAACCATCAATAAATGTTACAGTCAATAAATGTCACCATCTGCCATACAGTTAGCATCTGCACCCTTCCAGCCCCTATTTCTATTATACTGTATTATATTAATTTAGGTTATAGACCTTTGTATCATCACTGGTTCACTCCAGATTTATTTCTGACACTCTCAATCAGCAGTAAGATGTTCTTGGAGTGCTCCTTTTGAAAGAAACCAAATACTAAATAAAATCTTCCAGCACAAGCCCTGCTAAAAGCTTACTTAGCTTATTGGAACCTCACGTCCCTAGACTGTAGGGTTTGCAGGGGTGCTGTCACCAGGTACCAAGGGGAGGGTGGAGGGCCAGTTGTGGAAGCTGCTCCGTGTCCTCTCAGACAGAACACACAGAGATGGCAACAGCTGAAATCCTGTGCTTCACCCCAGCAGTTCTGGGCACATCTGGCTACTTTCTTTTTTGCTGATCAGAACTGCAGCCACCCAACAGAGATGGATTATGGTGGTGGTTATCTGGGTCAGCCCTCTGCTTTTTTCTCTTTAGGCTCCCTCTAGTTAAGGACACCAATCTTGTGTATTTTGTCTTGGCTTTTACAGTCCTGTTGCCAGTGGTTATAACTTTATGCTCTTAATTTTAGCCAAATAAAATTAATAACTATGCTTTGATAAATTAGTAGTCACTTGACAAGAAGCTTACCAATTAAAGTCTTCCAGAGGCCTTGACTCTTAAAGATCTACAACATTATAAAAGCCAATGTGCACATACAAAGTCACACCAGAGCTGATTAGTAAGGAGGAATAAGCATCACTGACATGCCAGAGTTCTCAAGCTCAGATGACATCATCATTTAGCAAACAAACTCTGTAAGGTCTGCCCTCATAAGCCATATTCTCCCATGCCATATTCTCCTGGCAATCTTTCATATTTGAATGGGAACAGGCTCCCTGGGGAAGTTGCCATCCCTTCAAGTGTTCAAAAAAGTAGACATGGCGCTTTGTGATATGATTTAGTGGATGTGGTGGTATTGAATCCAAGGCTGGACTTGATGATCTTGGAGGTGTTTTCCAACCTCAGTGATTCTAGGATTTTGGGTGTAATCCCATGGAAGTAGTTAGCCCATATAAAAATGCCCCTTATAAGGACAGCATCAGGCTTTCACTACTTGGTGGCATTGTGTTAAACCTCATGTTTTCAACAAAGTAATGGGATATCCCTGCTTTTAAACACAGAAACTAGACTATAAACCATTGAAAGAACTCCGGGCTGAAGATTGTCTGAAATTTTTGTCTCCTTTTTCTTTGTCAGTATGTCCTATGCTCCTGATGGAGAGTTTCTGTATTCATATATAGCATATTTCAAAGACAGCTCTGGAGCCATTGCTGCTTTCGGCATGGCCTCTTTCAGCCAGTTTCCAGAAGGCAAATGCCACCTGCTTATCAGTTATAGCTACAGAAAGAAGTAACATTGCATAGGAAAAACAATTTATTTTCTTTTTAAGTAAGTAAAGTAAGTTTTTCAGTGTTTACCTTGAATTTTCTAGAGAACCTTCAAAGCACTGCACATCTCTATATTTTTAGCATGTTACATGTGATGACTTGATGTGATAGTATTTATAAGCCTGTATTAGATTATAATAATAATATAATAATGGCCAATCTTCGCGAACGAAGATTTGGGAAGGGCTCACCCCACGTGTGCCCTCCGAGCCTGCGCAGTGGATTTTTTAGGTGAGGCTCAGCGTGCGCAGAGCTGGCCCCACCGTTTAAGTCCTAAGGTTCATTTGCCACGGCCGAGCAAGCTTGGACAGTGACACTGAGGTCCTTAGGACTGTCTACAGCACTCAGTACTAACTGGAGCTGACCCTGCTTTGCATCCGAGATCTGACGGGATCGGATGGCAGGGTGGCATTTAACTGCCGGGGCCGCCCGTACTGAGACTCGAACTCGCGACCTAGGAGCCGGAGACGGAAGTGCTCACCACTACGCCACGGGACCGCCCTTGTATTAGATTAATCAGTTATCAATACAATGGATTGACTCTATATCAAGTTATCTTTCAATGTGGAGAGTGTTCAGTCCCATCTCTATTAAGAATCTGTCTGATCAGTGAAACAGACCATGACAAAAGCTGTGTAATTAAGCTGCCTTCTTTACTAATTAATTGGACTGGACTTGGAAACCAGAGGCTTTCCTGGGAGCATTGCCTATTTTCCTCATAATTATTTGTATATTCAGTTCAACAAAAACAAGTCTATAATTGTTCAGTTCAGAAATTAAAAGCTTTCTATCATGTATGTTGGTCAGAATAAAATGTGCAATCACTGCATCAATATCAAATAGTACCGAATATGTAACACCTGAACTAATCTAGGATTAGGAAGTGTATTAAACAATAACTTAAGAAAAAAAAGGATATTAAGGGAAGGAAATTTGCTGGAGACATTGTTTAATGTATCCTTGTTTGTGCAAGGAAGAAATTTTTCCACTGCTCAACATGTAAATTACATTCACTGTCTAATTGCACCAATTGAGGCAATCTAAGGTAGTTTAACATTCAGAAATGTTTTGTAACCAATTTATATTTGATGTGTAAGTCACAACAGTATTGATATTATCTTAAAATTTAATAATATGGGTGGGATCAAACCTAAATGTGAGCCTCCAGCTTTGATTTCTGATATAAATAATGTACACAGGGATGCCCAAATGCTGCTTGGCTGTGCTGCTGTGGTTTGAACGTCACAGCTTAATGTCACCAGAAAGAAACAGCACCACCAAAATAACTTGATTAAGCTATTTAACCTTCCAAATATATACTAGGAAATGAGACAAATTCTGAAAAAAAAAAATGGGGTGGTGTTTAAAAAAAAAAAAAGCCTGAAATAGAGGGTAGTCCTCGCAATTCAAACCCACATTATTTTCTCATCATTTTGTTCCACCCAAACTCACAGGACTGCCTGGACCAGTAATGATTAGTTTGACACCACTACATTACATTATAAGCACTTTTGTTTAGTGGTCAAGTCCTTCTTGAAAATAGGATTATTTCATTAACACAGAAGTCAAAACAGCCAAGTTCATGCTCAAGCAAATTTGCCCAAAGTAACTAGGAGTTTTACATGAGAAAGGAGTGACAAAAAAATTCAAAGCCCACTTCTGACTTTTTTTCTATCCTAAGTTCTGCTACAAAACAAAGGAAAACTACTGTTCTAAATATAAAGTGTAAAATCTCATTTTATCACGTATCCACAAGCATTACTGCAGCAAATGAATTTCATCTGTGGCAACTTCTGTGGATAAGAATGAACAGTTCTATTAAACTTGTAGCTGAATAATATTTCAAAAGTAAGATCCTATTTTCTTGGGTGCAGTTTCCCAGGCTGAGGAGTTGGTCCCAGAAACCTGTGAGGAATGAGCAGATACACAGGAGACAAACTCTCCCCAGGACTTCTCCACCATTGATTTCAAGCTCAGACAACTCAACCGATGTGGCACAGATAAAGCTGAGCCACCAGAAAGCGGGTCTTGCACAAATGGGCTCCTTGTGCCAGTTTCAACATCTTGCTCTTGACATGAGAACTTGTTCAGAAGTTAACTTCAAGTGTGGTTGTTTTCTAAACCAGCTGGGAGAAAAATGCCATCAGCCACTGCCATGCCTGTACAACTGTACTACTTTTGCTCAAACGAACATAAAAATATTCTTTTGAACACAACTTTCACACATACATGAAATATTTCAAAGGAAAAGGCAAGCATTGCTGTTTCCTGTCATTCATAATGTTCTGAAATGGCAAATGAGAAGTTAGAGACACTGTCCACTGCTGCTATTGCCTTAAAAGAGGAACTGGATTGTTTATGAGCTCTGGTAAGGAAACACCCCTCTGAATTTGCGCGTAACATCTTTCTAGGAAGGATGCTTCTCTGTTGCTCCAGGAGACTGATCATACATCACCAAACACCACTGCACTGTCCTGCAGCGAAGAGGAAGTGCATAACAATGACAGAAACACTGATACAGGAAGACTGTATGTTTTCCAGGCGTCATAGCTCATTATGTTGAATACCAAGTTTGATTTTTGCCAAATTCAAAAGTGACGGAGAGAAGTCTGATGGGATCTTAATAGGGATTTTCCTCCTTGTCTCCTATTGTTTCCAGCGCATGAAGAAATAATTAATGTCCAGGGAAAATGGTTTTGAGTTTCTCTGGATTTTGAATATTGATGTAAGCAAAGGCTGGTCTTTGTACAGAAGTTGCAAAAAAATTTTAATTTAATAAATGCAACATTGTGTTTGGATCATAGCAAATATTTTGCATACATAAAAATAAGAAGTGCAAATAATAAAGTAATAAATTCTGCAGTTAGTTGAGATGAGGCCTTTATCTGTGCTCTTTCAGCTAGTATCCAAGTTTCTTCAAAGGAAAGGTGTAAGGTTTTGATCACTCCAACTGGTGAGAATTATGAATCCAGTAGTTCAGCACCATACACACTTATTTAAGCATTACACAAAACCAGCCTGTACTACATTTGACATGAACAAGAGCAGCTACAGAGTGACCCCACAATTTTTATTAAATCCCTGATAAACACACTGAGATCTTTGCCTAAGCAACTGTAAGACAACTGTAAGAGCAGATCTTCTGTAGCAGTACTGAAACATGATTAAATATTCAGTGACAACGTTGGGATAGTCTTATTCACATGGAAATGGGCTTTACTTCTCAAAGAGACACAGCAGGACTGTTTGAGGAGCATCTGCTATTCTGAACAATACAAAGATCAAAATTTGAGCCCAAGCCACTTTTATTTAAGACTCGCTTTGTATCTTTTAATTTGCAAAGCACAACACAGATTATTTGCTTTATTTTAAAGTACATTTTAGGGGTGTATTTATTAAACAGTGTAGGTTTATTTGAAATATGCATATACATAACCTAATGAAATTAGAAACAATGGCACATCATGCCTGCAGGACTACAAAGCTGGATATAATTTAGCTTCCTCTTCCAAAAAGAAAATAAAAACTAAGCAAACAAACTTTGAAAGGTTTCCACTTTTTGTAGTCAAATATTGTTCTTTTACTAGGTTTGTAAACACTAAAATTCCACAGGAGCAAATTTAGCTTCAACAAAGGCCTTAAATTGTTTACTGCAAATTACAGATGTGTATATTTTGATCACCATTTCAAGCCAAGAGAAATCCTGTTTCAAGTTAAAGGACCTAAAAATAAGATGACTGTCAAGAAATATTCACTTTTAGACCACAAACTTTGGCACTGTCCTTTAGTCATAAGTCCAAGAATAAATCAAAAACCCCCTATGTGTTACAACTGTATTTCCTGTAACACAAGATCATGATTGAGTTATTTCTCAAGATGTGCTCAGATGAAATGGAAGCTGCCCCTGCTAACAGCCAGTTGAGATCCCAAAATACAGATGAGTTTGCTGACCACAGTGCAACTGAGCCTCAGCTTTCTACTCAGGCAGGGAGGTATAAATACACTGACAACGAGAGTGCTGCAAATAACCTGAATATTCAGTTAATAATATTGAAACTTATTCTAGAAGAAAATGAGATCTGCAGACAACTTCCCTTTAAAGGTTTTGGATGATGCAAGCCAGCAAACGGACCCATGTCCCATGTGGTCATTAGTTACCATTATCTGTTTAAAGACTCAGGAAGTGTGTGGCACTGGCAGCATGAAGAAGTGAAAAAGACAGAGAGAGACATTCAGATTGATGCTGAAGTCTAAATACAAGTTACACGCATAAGGACTAAGCAAAAATACTGTTCTGAAGAAAACTCATATAAGCATCCTGAAGCAAAAGACAAAAACAATTAATACAAGTTCAATCCATGCAGAAATTTATCTTAGCTACATCAATGCCCTGGTGCCTCAAGCACTCAGACTTTGGCCAGTCAGCCAAGAGAAGTGGTTTTTTCCTC
Organism: Sakesphorus luctuosus; assembly: GCA_013396695.1. Lineage (NCBI taxonomy): Eukaryota > Metazoa > Chordata > Aves > Passeriformes > Thamnophilidae > Sakesphorus > Sakesphorus luctuosus. The sequence goes on along the minus strand of VWZD01006799.1, from coordinate 110,669 downwards.
TCTTTCTTGTAAGGTCATTTGAGGGCAACATCTGAAGGAGTGCATTCTGTTATGGGCACCCCAGTACTGGAGACTTGCTGACAATATGGATCGAGTCCAGAGCAGGGCCACAAAGGTGTTCCAGGGGCTGAAGCACACCATGTAAAAGGAGACGCTGAGAAAGTTGGGCTTGCTCCACCTGGGAAACAACTGGCTCCTTGTTATCTCATGTAGAGATCAGACCTGCCACCTGTAGTTCCTCAAAACCCAACTAGACAAAGTACTTTATAGGATTTGTTTTGAACCAGAGGCTGGACTAGAGACCTCCAGGGGTTTCTTCTGACCCAAGTTATTCTATGATGCTTCTCTGGGATTGTGTGAAATAAAATGACCCACGTTCATCTTGAAGGAAGCACAGATGTTTCACCACTGGAATCTGGGCATAGAAGGGAAGTACCATTGCACCAGGGAAAAACTACTCAAACTTCACCAGCTGGTAGCACAGGCCATCTAGATAATTCACAGCTAAATTTTTCTGAGGGGCAAGATATACAGCCCTGCTGCCCAAAGCTGTTTCTCTGAAAGGAATTGCACCAACAAAAAATCATCTATCTGACATCCTGAAAACAGGGGAAAATGCAAGGAATATCTTTACTTACCTGCTTTTCATTCTGGAAAGCTGAAAATGGAAGTCAGTATTAAAAAAATACCAAACCAAAACATTGAAATTTCATTGACTTAGCAAAAATTCTTGTTATACTGATTTTAGAAATCTTTTGTCTTTATCAGTATGACTAAAATAATTTAGATTAAATATAATAGCAAGTTTTAATGTTTCACTATCAAGAAATTACTCACTATGAAGATTCTAAGTACCTGAGGCAAAAATGAAAGAACAATAACAATAGATACACGAGATAATGAAGCTACTGATAATAGCAAGGGGCAAGTGAGAATGCAAAGCAGGAACAACAGCACAATACACAAAATATATGACCTATACAAAAAGATGAAGCATATCTTCAAATAAATATAATGCCTATTGCAAACCATATGGAAATAATCTGGTTTTCATGTCTGTGGTGCATGCAACAAAACATAACAGGTTTAAACTGCAGCAAAGTGAATTCAGATTGGACATGGGGAAATGTCTTCACAGGTTTCCTGGGGAGGTCCCATAACCTGTACATTGTTAACAACTTTCAAGAAAACACTAGACAAATATCTGTCAGAAGGGATATATCCACACATGTTCCTGCTGGCAACAGAAAGATGCACTAGATGAACATTGATGTCCTTTCAAGCCCAATGATTTCATACAGAAGCTTCTATGTATCAAACAATAAAACTAAATAAATAGATGAATAAATAACAAATACACAAAGAACCTCCCCCAAGAAATCCTAAATCTAAATTACAATCTAAAATACAATCTGAACTAGAATTACATCTACAAATAAAACATCAGTAATTCATGTATTTTAGAGAAAAATAGCCAATCTTTTCTTGTGATAGTACTTGCTAATGGAAATTCATAGTAATCACCTGGACATAAAAACTCCCAACATATAGGAATAGGCTCAATACATTTTATTACTCAGTATTGAATAAGCAGAGGAGACAGCAGCCACTTATCTAACAGAACCTCTGTGACAATGACTTAAGATGTGACCTGCTATGGTGAATGTCAGGCTAAATAATCATCATTCTCACTTCCGGTCTTAAAATGCAGGCCTAAAACCTGATTTCTCTTTGGTCACCAAAGACCAGAAAGACTGAAACAATGACAATGATTGCATATGATTTGCCAGGACAAGAAGTTGCTTTCACGAGAAGGGCTCCGATTTACTCTTCAAGAATATTCAGGGAAAAAAACAAAAAAAACCAAAACAATCCCTAATTGTTAGCATATCCTTCAAGATAAAGAAAGCAGCAACTCAGAATTAATCTCTTGATGTTAGCAAGAGACTATGTGATTTCCTTAGCAGGGCAACCTGCATCTTTTCTCCTTTCTCTTCCTCTCAGCTATTTCAAGAAGTGACCTCATCCAGATATCTAATAAAATCACAAAATCTGAAAAGCACAGTGTGCTGAGCTCACTGATTTTCTTAGCTCTGTCCCTTAATAGTTACTTTTACAGTGCTTCTTCCCCTTACCAGTAAGATGAGCTCAATGAATGGGAATTAATTTCATCATGTGTCTTCGCCAGAAGTGTCTTCTCCTTCCTGTCACATTCTGGCAATGAAAGGCGCTCCCCAACTGCAGAGTTCAGGCCACTGAGTACATACAAATTTTGTCCAGACACTATGATTTTTGTCCATCCACAGAGACTGATTTTTTTACATACACGCATGTAACAGTAGCACAAAACAATATAGTTACTGTGTGATTTTCTTAATGCTGGTGTAGTGTAATTCTCCTGAATTTTAGCAGTGAACAAAGGTTTCTGTGCAAGCAGTTAAAAATAAGTGCATTTCAGGGCTAACCTGTAGTAATTAAAAAGTAAGAAATTAAAACATGTTTATATAAAGGTCTTAAATATCCAAGAATAAGAAACAATTAGTTAAACATGCTAATTTTGTGATTGTTAAAATACAGTTAATAAAAAGATCAAGACTTACAGTCAGTGGTATATGAATAAATATTGTTTTAAAATTTCAGCTAAGAAACAAGGCCATTCCATGCTGACTTTTCCCAAGCCTTTAGCTATATTTATGGCAGTCCTGTTTGCATACATAAAGGCTGTAGTGCAAGCAGAGATTATTCTGTGCCTTTATTTGCGTGTATGAACATGTATGAATGGTGTCTTCCCTAAGAATATCCTGTCTCATATGTAGCTATTAATTACTTTTATTTAGTTGGAAAGTAACATGGTATATATAAATTATCTTAGATGTTTTGCCCAGCATCAGTGCTAGACACCAAAATCAGTAAATGAAGAAAAGGCTCAGGATCAAACCCCAAGAATGATCTTTCCCACTCCAACTCCAGTTTCATGGAATGTTATTTCCTACTCTCTTTCTTGATGTTCTCTCCCTCCTTCATATTTATTTTTAAATTTTTCCTTTAGGTTTTAAATGTAAATACTTTTTCTTTCTCAACTTATAAGCCAGAATCCAGAGACATTTTTGAATCAAAAATTTTACTTTTATGTAGTGGTCCATACCTTTTAGCAAAAAGGACTGCTCACATACACTGTCCAGTTTACCCCTGTTCTTTTATCCCTGACTCCCAGTGGTGCGGTTTCTGCTAGGGATTGGTAACTCCAGTCACAGCAATTATGGACCTGAACAGTCATTCAGACAATTTCCAAAATGCAAAGGCTCTCTACCAACTAAAGAAAAAAAAACCCCAGACACCTGTTCCAAATGTAAATGTTAGCTCACAAGTTACAGTCTGGAAATCAGTGCTCCAGCACGGACATGCTGGATCAGCACATCCTTTAGTTGCCTTGGCCACATCCTCAGGTCTTGAGTACTTGCAGGGTCTTGATAGCAAGAGTGTGCCAAGAGACTCTGCCAGGCCTACTCCTCTGCAGACAGGCTGCACATGTAACCAGGAGGGCTGCTACTGGTTGCAGCCTGATTCTGCCCCAAATTCTTCAAATAAGCAGCATAGCCAATGTAGGACAGAGGGCTGGAGGGCACACTTTCTGTGTAATGAAGCAACGACCAGCCAGAGAAGTGGGAACAGAGACAGCAACTGCAGTTTAAAAAAAGAAACATCTTGTGATTACTGAATATGGGCTCCACACCCAGACAGGGATGCCTGAGTTTGATTGATCTTTGAGGTCCTAGAGTGTCAGCATGAAATAATACATGATCAACGGAATCCAAGCAGGCAACTTATATGTCTAACAAATAGTTGAAAATAATAATAAAAATTTGACAGTGTTGATAGCTGCCTATTTGACAGCTTAGAAGCATCACGAATGATTTCTCAAGTTGCTGCTCAGATACAGTGACAGCATTCAGCTGTCTAGGTCACTCAACTTAGCCCTGTCTGTACCATCCTTCAAGAGAGCAACATGAACCCATTACTAAACATGATCCTAAAGTGTCAGTAGTCCAAAAAATGCACTAATCCTTTTGCTACTTTTCACGGAATCACAGAATATTCTGGGTTGAAAGGGACCCACAAGGATCCAAGGAGTCCAATTCTTAAGTAAATGGCACATACAGGGATCAAAGTCACAACCTTGGTGTTATTTGCACCATGCTCTAATCTTCAAGAGCTTCACATTTGTTTGCAAATATTATAGAGATAAAAAAGTATTTGCAAAATGGAGATGGATAGGCACAAGGTTGAACTTGAATTATTTGTATCAACAAATGAATAGGGATTTTTGTCAAGCTTGCTCTTCCTCTTCTTCATGCAAGCTTCCTGGTCATGCAACACGATGTAAAATAGCAGAGAACACACAGTCCTGGTGTAGGGTAGTGATCATTTTTAAGTGGCATGATAAATTTCATACAACCTTATTACATCCACAGACCTATTTAGATTTTTTTCATTTATGTATACTTGTGTCTCCAACTTCCAAACAAATCTATGGAGTGCAGCATTTGTCCTTTACAGGACACAATCCTTTTATAAAGCCTACCAAGATAAATTCTCCTAGTTTGCAGAACACCACAGAAATAATATCAGTACCTTTATGAACTGGCAGATTGTCATCCATCTTTGACCTAGATGTAAGACTTAAAAGAACATACAAAACACAGTTCCCTGTCAGCAGATTAAGAGTAATAAAACATGCTTCTCTGGAGGAACTGCAGATGAGACTATAGCAGTTAGAAACATTACTTCTAATTTGCATTAGGGGTAAAAAAAAAAAAAGAGAAAGCTAAAAAAATTAAAATCATGAGATTTGATATATGAATAAATTTGGGTAATTTATCTGCCATTGAAATTTTGAGCCTCTAGAGTGTGCTCCAGTCATATTTTCAAGCATTTCCTTAGAAACTGAAATGTGTAGGTACTTTATTTCCAATGAAAGTGAGATGCATTCATAAAAGTAGTAATTCAGAACACAGAAACATGATTTTTAAAAAATCTAAAAATGTAAGAAAATATTTTTTAAAATTTCTGAGATTACATGATTAGCAACACAGCAGAATATTAGATATATAACAGAGGAGGAAATAATCAAACTTACAGCAGAAGACCTGGAAATGTACAAGCATTTCTGAAAAAAATGAAGAAAAATTTCTTCTGGTGCCAAGGAACATGAACTCCAGAATTTACAGGGTAATTTAGCAAGCCACTTGGGGTACCAGTTCCATTATCCTCTCAATAAGCATTAATAACAACCAACTGCAGCAGAGACTTTTTACAATACTGAACATTCTATGCTTTTACAAGTTCAGAACTGATTCCTCAAACATAAAGAGGTTTGACTTGTAAAAAGTTTCAGATTTTCTTTCCAATAATTCATTCTCATCCAATAATTTATCCTCAGCTCCTCTTATTTGCCCTCCAAGGCTCTTCTCAAATTTTTAACATTTCAAGACACTCCAAAATCCAGGGCTAAAAAGTTAACTTTTATTTAAAAGATAACAGGTTTTTAAGCAATAACAGACTTACAAAACAGCTCACATTAGAAATTACCTCAAAATACTACTTGGCCCAACCCTTCATGTGGACAGGGAGCCTCAGTAAGATTATCTAGCCTCCTGCGCAATCAAATCTTGAAAACCTCTAGGGACAGGGATTCTGACACTTGGGAAGTTGTTTCAGTGAATGATTGTTCTCATCATAAAAAATTTCTTTCTTATATGGAGATGAAACCTCTCCTGGTGCAACTTTTACCCATTGCCCATTGTCCTCTTCACATGGCTCCTTCTGAAAAGAGAGCCTCTGTCCTCTTTGTAGCCACCCTTTAAGTGGCAGCTGGAGTACTGCAGTGATGTGCCCCCCGAGCCTTCTCTTCTCCAGGAGAAGAGACCTGACTCCTTCCATCTTTCCTCACTGGGCAGGTTCTCCAGACCTTGGATGATCTTCATGGTCATCCTTTGGACTCTCTCCAGTCTGTCTGCCTCTTTCTGGAATTGTGTGGACCAGTAGGGACACAGCACTCCAGATGTGGCTGGACAAGTGCTGAATAGAGTGGGATGATCGTGTCTTTGTCTCTGCCAGTCACAGCCTGTGGAAGCAGCCTGGGACCGATGTGCTGTGTGTGCTGCAGTGGCACACTGCTGGCTCCTGCTCAGCTTGTTGTTCACCAGCAGCCCCAGGCCTCCTTCAGCAAGGCTGCTCCCCAGCAACACTTCATTAAACTTCACACCGTTCTTGCTTGCTCACTCTTCCAGCATGGCCAGGTCCCGGTGTAAGGTGGCTCTCCCTTCTGACATGCCCACCTCAACCACCCTGTTTGGCATCATAAGCAACCTTGGTGAGGGTTCATTCAATCCCATCATCCAGATCATTTATGAAGATGTTGAATAGCACGGTATTGATCCCTGGGGAATCCAAGCTTTCAGCCCGAGTACAAACCATGGACTACTACCCTGAGTACAACATGTAAGCCTGTTTCCTACCTATGCCTCAGGTCACCCATCCAGTCACTTGCCACTTTGTGCAGGAGAAGGCTGCAGGAAACCATTTCAAATGCTTTGCTGAGGTCCAACAACAGGCTGAAGTTTTAAGGAAAATGTTAAACATTGCAATAGAACTATGAAGGTTAGCAACTCTGCATCTTCTAACCTACTTGACACAAAACAGTCTTGAGGTGGCAGTGCCTGTTGTCTCTCTCAAGTCCATCCTGAGTCCCAACTATTCTGTTTACAAATAAGAAAGCAAAATTCTGTATTATGAATTAGATGTGGAACACAAATCAACCATGCCAATAATCTCCTCATTTTTCCAGCAGTTCTGCAATAAGTATGTAGAATTAACCATGGTAACAAGCATAAGTACATTCAATTAATATTTGTTCACTGACACGAAACATTTGCTCACTGAATGTCTGCATGATAATTTGATAAGCTGGAAGCTTCTAAGTGGAGAAAACAGGCAGGCTGCTGTGAGCGCTGCTCTTACGTATTCAGACTCAGATGGCCAGTTTATTTTCTATGCAGAGTTGGTGTAAATCTGAATCTACACATTTTAAATACGGCCATTTTTCCTACTGTCCCCAAGATGAAGGTACAGCCCTTCAGATTCTCCTCAAGCTTCCCATGTCACACAGTGGCCAAGCTTCAACAAGAGTGATGAATGCTTTTGTCTTCAACTTGTCCTGTAGCCCAGTGGCTAAAGGACTGTGATGTGTGTGCTGTAATTACCAAAAACCAATATAGTGAGGTTTCTTTTACTGACCTGCCAATAGTATGAACAGCTATCAGATTAATTTTTCTGTTACTTTAAACCTATGAATTTCTCTGTTAATGATAGTACTTTTTACATTAGATCAGTAAATGAAGATGAAAAGCTCTTCCTCTATAAATGAAAGAATAAAAATTTAACACCCCTTAAAAACTGACTAGATTCAGATCTGGTAGAAGGTAATTGTTGAATTGTGAGATATGACTCCCCAATTTAAGTCACTCATCCCTCACCCAGGTAACACATAGATTTGTTCTAGAGATTTACTGCAGTGCTCACTTAGGTATTCATGTTTACACACTTCACTGTGCAAAGCCATGCTTCCAAGCAGGCTGGAACACAGACAGATTTCTTCATCCAGTATGGAGAGACAGATTTCCCAAGGGAGAAAAACTACTGTCCAGAGTCTGACAAACAGTTCCAGATGCATAGAGGAGTTCGAAAGCACACAGGTGCGGCAGCCAGGCTGGGAGAGAATAATGAACAAAGGCTGATGAAAATAACTTGGCAGAGACGCAGTCAGGAAACAAGCCCACGTGACAGTAGGAGTTCTGGGTGCCTGGCAAATCACTAACAGACTCTCGTACAGAAAAAAAAATAATAGGAAATAGCATTGGCTTCCATTTTCCTATTCATACTCTGCGCAGGGCTCCATGAGAATAGCAAACACAATGCCTCAGCTATAAAACAGTACACAATAGCCCCATACTAGGCCTGTTGATCGCAGAGAGCCTGTAGCTTCTGCAGTCTCTTGATTAGGTCCTTGATGGGGCCTTTTCCACAGTCCTAACACAAAGACGTACTTTTCTACTCAGAGAGTTAGGCTGTGTCCTCCCTTTTCTTACACCCGCAGAATGTGCTTTAAATATTAGAAAGGCAAGGAGCTTGAAAACACTTCTGAAGCAAGCACCATAATTCAACATCATTGTGGATTTCATTATTTAAATAAAATGCTGTTACTAAGCAAATCTCACATTGCTCATGAGATTGTGCATCAGCTAGTATTTAGTCAAAGTCATTTTTAGCTGAGCTAAAAGAACATAAAACAGGCTGGTAAATACCAGGAAGCTGATACTGAGTTCATGGGGCACTTCATACTGGTACAATGTACAAAGAACTGAAAAGAAAACTATATTCTTGTGAACCAAGTAATGAGGAGTGCTATTGAATGCACACTGCTAGTGAGCTCACTTGATTGACCTTATAATCACCAACCATAGAAACACATTTATGAAGTCAAATAACACATCCATAGAGAATTAAGTTTAAAAAAACCTCCAAAGCACATGATTTTGGCCAGTCTGAAAATGACAGAATTTAAAACATCAGAAATTATAGGAAAAAGTATAAGGGAGAATCAATGTGAAAGCAGGATGCAATTGAATCCAAAAAGTATACATGAATGACTGCGATAGACTAATTCTTATCCCTTAGTCACCTAAAAGAGTTTTGATAGTGAGTGAAAATAATTACTACCTGATAGCTGTTTCTATTATGACTTTCAAGTGAACCATCCCAATAGTCTCTAGCCAAGCCTCCATGGGAAGGTGCACACACTACTGAATTCTTGTTGCGTTTGGTCTCATTTCTGCATGAATTCCGTAAAGAAGAATTTTCCCTTTTGCCACAACAAAAGCAATCTTTGGAAGTTGCCTGGATGCATTGATGGTTAGGAGTGAGGACTGACTGTTGGCTCTGTTTTGTACTGATTCATGCTCCAGGGCATGCAAGTACCTGTACCATTCTTCTCAGGGCATAGCAAACAAGAAGCCAACTCCTCCAGTTTCTCATCTGTCCCTCTCTCAGTTTTTTAATACCTGCCTTTGTTTTCCTTCAAAGCTAAAGTCAAGTTCTCCCTTTCACTCATGCAAGAAACACAAATTCTGTAGCTGAGTAGCTTTGACTCAAGTAAATCTTCACCAGTTTCACAATATTATTTAGTAAATTTCTTTTAAGTGTTTATCACAGGTTGCCATGCCTTCATCTAACATACGAGGCAACTGATATAAACCTGCTTGATTTTTAGGTCCAGATGGGTAAGAGTTCTACACATACAAGTAAAGACAGATCATGTGTAAAGTAGAGTCTGTATGTTAGTGAGAGTTTCTAGCTGCAGGAAAATGTAGAGCAAAAGCCTTGACTTGGTATATATCTGTACTTGTTGCAATACATATTTCCTGGCCCAGCTACAGTATCATAGGTCACTGCCTTTCCCCTAAAAGCTAAGCTAGGAACCAGTCAGGTTACCAAGCACGACTATAATTAGCCACACAAACTTCTCACGGATCCATCTGATAACATCTGTATTTTGTGAGATGGCTTTATGACAACAAAAACATCCCTGATTCTCAGAGTTGTTGGCAAATGTGACAAAACCATAAGAAAACATTAGATTTTCTATTAAAATACCTGTGAAATTCTGCTCTAAGGCTACGTAAGTTTATTTGAGCAACTGTACTGCTGATTTGTCCAACTTCCTGAACTAATTCTGTGAAACTTAGCTGAGCCAGAAGCACTGTGTTTTGGTCTTGTATTCCCCATAGAAAGAAACCAAAAATGGAGTGACTCTTCCAATATGCTGATTACTTCATGATTTCCCTCTCCCAAGCCCTCCTCTAACAACCAGCCGCTCTAAACAGTGATGCAACCATATGTTGGTGCAGAATGTTCCTTTATTAGAAAACTGTCCTTTCCTTCAGAATGACTGTGGGCACAGAAGTTCAGACTAAAAAGCTCATTCAACGTTTGTGTCTAGACATCCACTCTTCAACATATTTGGTGTCCATAGATGGGCTTTTGGCTCTCCACATTTCTGACCATCTGTTGGAGGGCAGGATGCCCACTGATAAGTTAGCCAGAATCTGTGCCAGTTGCCAAAAGAAGGAGATATATAGTCCTGCAAGTGACATCTGTTTCACCAGAAGCCCTTTTCTCCCTGAACAATGTTTCTCTTTAATCCCAGGCATACTTATTAAGAACAGTGTTAAAAAGACAAACTAATGAAAAACCCTGGAAAGTATTGGAAGGGAAGGGGACCATAATGATGGTCAGCATTAGGGAACATTCACAGACTATGCAGAATTCTTTTAGCATTAAAATGATGGGAATATTGGAAGAAAATTGTAGGTGCTCTGGCTATATGGACAATCTCATGGCAGATGAAGTCACCAAGGGATAAAATTAACTACAAAGGACTCACTGTAATTTGGCCCAAGACAACAGCTGTGCTCTTAAAGGGAACACTGGAGGGAAAGACACAACTGAATGTTTAATAAAATAATGCCTTTTCATGTATACAAAGGACAAAAAGAAGAGCAAGTCATTATGTAGCCTTAACCAAATCTTACAGATTCAGTGAGACACTTGACAGTTTGTGTGTCATAGGAGGGACACCAATGATGCAGGTTCACTGTCTTTTGCTTCTAGTCTTACAGGCACATCTAGAAGTTGAGTCCATAACATAGAGCAAACACTGTTCTTATCTGCTAACATTCATGAGATTTCTTCAAGAGAACACAATGTCTCTGACAGTTACATCCCAAACAGACTTGAAAAGTATTACAAACAAATGGAGAAGAGGAACAACAACAAAAGAAGAAAAGAGGGAGAGATCATCAAGGAGTCATTAGTACTTACTGAAATAGCAAGATGAGATGATCCATTGACTGTTATTCTGGGAATGGTCAATGAAAGGAGAGAATATAATCCAACAAGATACAACACTGGTCTGAGAGCACCATTGACTGCATTCCCTGAATCTTTTGTGCATTAAGAACATACCTCACATGTAGAAATCCACACTGTAGACATCTAAACTTAGCTCTGAATTGGGAGCTGATTCACAGTCCAAGAGTTCTGATTCAAAAGCATTGGTGACTTCTCTGGAATGTATGTTTCATCCAAATCTGTAGCTAGGTTAAGGCTGAGGCATGTACTCATACCGAAGAGCCTGGAAATGCTCCTGAGCTTCTCAGCACAGAATACAATATAACCTTTTTTTTCCATCCAACATCTTGAGTCCATTGAGGACATTGATAAAAGTCCTCTCCAATTCTCTAGACTTTTGTTCTGTTGCAGCTGTGCCTCAGTTGGAGAACCACTGCTGAAGTACTGCTGTTGGCAGAACAGTTTAATTTAGTCTAATTTTAAGGTAAAACAAAGATTATTTGGGGTTACCTTAATATGCTTGACTGCAAATTATAGAAATTCAGCAGCTGCTGCACGAACAGCTGAACCATCCTTGCACTGAGGGTGAGAAACTGAATGTCATGGGACGGAAAGGACAGCTGGGAGCAGGAAGTGTCACAGCCATTCTTAGGTGAGCCTCACCACTTGTGAGTCAGCACCCTTACTGCTCCTATTCTTGACACACTGCTCTTATAAATACATAGTTTTGAACGATAGGGTTTCCCCTTTGCATTTCCAGCAGTACGTCATCTGTATAATAGTAACTGTAGAGTCTGGGTAACACTATCACACATATATTGTGCAAGAATTCCATCATATTAGGGAAAAAGTCATAAAGCATCATATGAACTCTTGACAGTTTGGATTCTTTCCCTTAATATAAGACATAGGAGAAAACTGAGTTGCTTTCAGTTAAAGTGCTTGGCAGAAAAACCATGGAAAACCTGAGTAAAACTGAGCTAATACTTCTAGGAAATAGCTAAGTATTTCCCAAATCTAGACTGCTGAATTAAACTCAAGTAACAGAACTTATTACACAAGACCTGCCCTGGTAAAGCTCTTTGGCATTTGGTCAGAACAGTCCAGATAGGTGGCAAGAGGTCAGAAACATAAAGTTAGGCTGAAATAATCATAAGCATTTCCCCTCCCGATTCCCATTTTCCTGAGACATCCTATATGTTTGAGACTCCAGCACTGTGCCCCTTCTCAAACTCCCTTCAGAAGCTCTGTTCCTAAATTAGTCCTGATAACTCTCCATCCTAACATTTCCCGAGTGAATTTATGGAACCATATTGCTGTTTTAGTAAGGCTTTTCCCCCAAAATGAAAAGTTTAAATACATTATCTTTTCATCCCAAGCCCTATACATTTTGGAAAGCATGAAGATTCCCAGATAAGGTTCCAAATACACATGGTACATGCATAACTTTAACTTATGAGGTCAAACACCTCAATGCATTTAGTCTAGAATACTTAAAAATATAAACAGTGGCATGCATCCTCTTTTTTTTCCTGTGATTTTTATGGAAAACTGAAGGTAGAACAGACATTGACAATGAACTGTAAAGATTTTGGTCTTTGATCAAAATCTGGCAGGGCAATGATTCTCAATACTGTGGTCCTGCTGCTGCCTTTGCCATTTCTGTTATACAAGGGATGAACTTGATTCCTCAGTCTAGTACCATCAAAAACCTTATACACCGGCTCCACAAACTGATTTAGATGCAGCACTACAGCATCTAACCTTGGGTGTTTTTATATCCAAGCAGGTGCCTTGGTTCCCATGTAGTACAGCTTGGGATGGAGGGCAAACTGGAGTCAGAGTGAGCAGTTTAAAACAACAGATTTTTAACTTGTCTTTACTCAAGAGTGGATGTGGATGTAGTATGCTGAATTTGGACTGCCTGAACTAGCCAAAGGTGATGGTAGGGTAAAGAGCATCACATACATTTTATGCCATACATATGTCTCAAACTGATGGGCCTTACCCTGAGCTCCAGTGAGGTGAGTGCTAGTAATTAGGCATCTACATTGTTCCCTTCAAAAGGCAGCAGAAATACTTCTAGAAGATGAGAAAACACACTAGTGCTGCCTGTCCTTTGGAAAATAGATATCACCTGGTGATCGAGCAGGAATCTACAAGTTTGAAGTCACACATTAAAAAAAAATCAGAAATATTATTTTTAAAAGTGAAAAATACTTCTGCTTGATTTTGACATACAGCTGAACAAGTAACTGTCTATGTTATGATTTATGTAACTTGAATACAAATCATCCATAGTATTAAGCTAAGAAAACACATTAATAAATGTGCGAAATATGTGAAAAAAATTCATACAATGATAAATATATGGAAAGCAAAGAACTATTGTTTTGTATAACTACGTATCACAACTGCCTGGAATTCTTTCAATACTAATTTGCTAATAGCACCAAATTTTGGGGTTAGTTGGGCCAAATGGCTCTTATCCACAGACAGGGCTTTATTTTCCTACCATTTCATTGAGAAAAGAAACCCAAAGCATTTCCCAAACACACAATGGTTTTATATCTTGTACTTTGGTGTTTTAGTTTGTTTGGTTGGGTTTTTTTATTTATTTTTTGCAGTGGCAATATGCATTATGATATGAATATATTAGAGCTTTAGTATAAAAGATGTATTAGAGAGACTTGAAAGGTTTTGTTTATGCATTTCTATTTCCCTGTGCTTTGTAGTAGCTCAGCACTTCACACAAATGATACTTAGCCTCACAAACATTGGGGAATGATGGAGTCCCAACAGTCCTCCCAGACTTCATTTTCACAATGAATAAGACCTGGGCACAGACCTACAGAAGGTTTTAAGAAAGTAACTTCCATTTGAAGTGGGTTTCAGCTGCTATCAATGGGAGTAAGAAGCCTTTGTGGATCTGGACCAGTATGTCCCAGTACGGGACAACATAGGAAATCTCTAATGGGGGATGAATCAAACCTTTTCTACTATAGTGCAGGCTGGTATCCCAACTAATTGGACAGTCCTCAGCTTCTCAAATGCTTGAATGTCAAGGTGGATTTGTAAATTTGGTCATCCATTTCATTACTGTGATTAGTAGACAATTATTTCCCAAACAGGGAGAAAATTGTGTGTTTCATAAAAGATAACACATTTTAGACACAGTACTATCCATCATTTCAAGACCTGGCATGGCTAAAGATCTTCAACATTAACTTTTATGCCAACATGTGATATCAGTTTCTCATGTCCTGTCTGATTTCTTAAAATAACACATTACCCTCCCTTTAGGGTTAGACCACTACTTTATGTTGATATAAATAATGGCTGTGGTTTAAACTTCCTTGTAAGATGCTCCATAAAATTCGCTAGGTCTAATTTCAGAAACTTGTTCAGAATAGCAACACCATGACTAAACAAAACACATCTTTTCTCCCTGAAATATCTGTATCTGGTCAATAAAAACAATATCTGCATGTTAGGATACAAGAATCATACAGGAATGTCTCTACTACAACTGGAGAGCACCAGCTGGAATAAAAACTACAGCATGGAGAGGCTTCCAGGCTAACACGCTGCTGCTTTGCACTGACTAAAGCTTTTGCTTTCAGGCCAGCGTTTACTCTTGGGACTTTCTGCTCAGAACTGTCTTATTTCAAACAGTACTCTGATATGCCTGGCAGACAGGGGGAAATGTACTGAAGTTGCACATAAGGCAACTTCATAGTAACTTTCAAAATAGCTGCACATGGGCTGCAACCGTTTCTTCAGTCCAGCCAAAAAGTTATCACTGGCACAGATTTATATACTAAAATGACCAAAGTAATTTACAAAGTTAACATTTTAGTTTAAAGCTGTTCCATTATTTCGGTAAGGTCAGTGAAAATGCACCTTATTCCAACTACATCAGAACCTGGACTTTGATACTGCAGAAGAGATTGCACTGGGATAAGCTGGTGCCTGCAAGAACCAAGAGTGTTTAATAGGTTTTGAGCAGCATTTAGCCGGACATGGTAAAAAATACGCTGTGTTTCTCAAGATTAAATCCAAAGTCTTACCAAAAGGAACAAATATTCACTTGTTATAATACCAAAGTAAACGACAAAGAGAGACAATACTCATCTGAACGTGGATATCACTGATTAATTTCCATCAGACTCTCTCACTGTATATTCACTACTGTGTACGACGTCTGAAAACTTTTCAGATCACAAATAGAGCTCATTTTCCTTCATAGATTTATGAAATGTCTCTCTGTACCAGAAATATTTATTTTTAGCAAATAAAGAATTTACTATTGAAGAAATAGGTTTCAATGAAATAAATTAGACTTTGTTCAATGTACCAAAGTGGAAAAAGAAGCAGGGAGACAAATAGTTTCTTTTTTGGATGAATTTCCAGACCATGGTATTACAACATTCTCTTCCAGATTCTGCCATTTAATTATTTCACAATACAGTTTTAAAATGCTTTCCTTGCTATTTGGAATAACACAACTTCTGATTGTCAACTCAGTGTAAACCTAGTTAACAGCAAAAAAAATTTGGATGAAGGTACCTTTAAGGCTGATCTGCCACAAACTTCCATAAACAGTGGATAGCAGTGATTTATTCCTAGGGAAAATCTTACTCTACTTCTTGTTTATTAATATGGAAGTGCTGACCTAGGTAAAAAAGGGTATCTATGACTACAAATTCACTTAGCAACAAGAAATTTCTGGAAACTGAATCCTGGTAATTCTAATCAACTCTGTTCAGTTCTGTGAAGTGAGGATATGCTGATGCTTTTCAACAGCTTTTGTAGAGTTCAGACATTAGAGGGAATGTAATACTTACAAATGTACTCTCTTCCAAGCAGTCCACTCTCACATTTGATCCTCTTTTAACCTCACTACATTCCACATTTCTTAGAACGTGTGTTTCTTCCCCACTGAATATGTTACAGTTGCCAAAATTCTGGACCTTTACATGTCTTTACCTAAAAAACGTTGCACAATTACATCTGTCTGGGATCTGTGATTTCAGTTTCACCAAAGTAAATCCCTGTCTTTGTGGAAACATAAAAAATAAGCTTTGCTTCAAGTGCCACTCAAATACATACAGACAGAGATCAAGCTGTGGTTCTGGATAACTGGGGTGGTTGTCTTCAGAGTTGCACAGAGATTCAATTTTTTCAAAGAAGACTTTGCATCCTAAGAGGTACAGAAACAAGGCAGGTTAACTATATAACCACTACTATTTTAATTCCTGTATCTAATCTGTTATCTTTCAGTTTCCTGTACATTGAAAGACTTACATTACTATATAGCAGCAGATTGTTTATGTGAAAAAGAGCCCCATATATGTGTTGTCTCTCTTATAAAATAATCATCTTTGTCATACCAGTGACACTTTTGGAGGGAAAGTGTTTCAATTCACTTGCTTAAAACATATTTCCTAGGCAAGAATCCTCTCCTACTTCTTTCATTACAGAGACTGTCTCCTTCAGATAGAGAACAGTAATAAAAGTAAAAAGATTTATGATGATGCCTGAAAATTATTGCTGTTTACATCAGATCAAACATAATCTTACTGAAAGATTATGTCAAAATCTTACATAGAATGATACATTTGATTTCCCTACTTATCTTCTCTACCATGGTGCTTGGTTCAAGGAAGCAATTTTCTCAAATAGTGAGATGTCATCTGATTTTTTGATCTTATTTAAAGTGACATTGGAAATAATTTCTCCATCTCATGAAAAATATGCTTTTTTAAAGTCTTCTCTTTAACTGAGGAGAAAAAAATAAAAATATCAGTAACAGATTAAAAACATTAAAAGCAACTTCAGCTTCTTATTTAAAAATTTTAAAATATTTCATTTTTAATCTAAAGTTTGGAACCATTTAATCCTTTTAAAGAAATCAGATTTTCATAAAAATGTTATACTTCCAGTTTTAAAGCAAAGAAAGGATATTCTGAAGGAACAAACACACTTTTTCAGTGAAAAAAATAATTGGTATTCTTTGACTAAAAATTTTATCCCGTCTAATTTTAATACAATGGCTCAAATACTTTCCCAAAATATATTTTTTTCCAATGTCTTCCCAAACCAGCTGTAGTAAAAGCTATTACTCATCCTGTCTCTCCTTTTCTCAAAATCTACCTCTCATTCCAGCAGGAATAAGTATAGGTCTCACTTCAAACCCCAATTCCAGATTTGCATTTTCGTGCATTCAGCTCCAAGGAATACAATAAACACCAAAGGGCACATTCTAAAGCCAGATTTTGCTTATCTGTCTGCTGTAATATGTGTGTAGATTTACCAGAAACTTTAGATTCCATACGCTTTTGTCTTTGAATCAATATTCCAGAAAAATAGCAATCAAATAAAATTTGTAACTTTTTCTATACTGTCAGCAAATGATGGTGATCGTTGGCCTGGACGCTGCATTTTTAGTTACTAACAATTGCAGTAGGCAGATAACTACTCAAGTTGAATTACACATGACCTTATCCAATATTATTAGGGAAATTGAACTTTAAACATTATGACTGAAGGTTGTGTTTATAAGGTTTAATTAAGGTTATTTGGCGGGGTTTATTTTTAATGTACTTTAATTAAATTGGTACAACCATCAATGAGCTAATCTACATATAATAAATTTGCTGACATCTGCTCAGGTTTGTGTGGATTTATCAAATTCTAAAACTGGTAAGTGCCACTGTGTGTCAGCAAAGAGGTGAAGAAATCAGACTGATGTATCATCTAAATGTTGTCTCCCCAAGTCAAGTTTGAAGTCCAGGAGCAAAGGATGGGGATATCATGTGCCTGGAATGCATGAAGTTCCCAGGGAACACATTTTAATGAAGATTTAAAAAAATAGCATCACAAGCAGTTCTACTAAGAGTCATATTTCAGAGAATATGCTGTTGTTCATAGTTCAAAGCAAAAATTAAAGTGAGGATTAATGCTCTGGGCAAGAGCTCAGAGGACTAGCAAATATCAGGGTGGACTAGTAGTTGAACACAGACTGAACACATCAAGTTTAATCCTTTGTGAATAGATGGATGTGCTATTTTCATTCTGAAGATCTGGAAGGATTGGAATCTCACAGAATGAAAGAATTTTTCTGAGTAAAAACATATGTAAGGTCATATGTCAGTGAGAAGGTAACATTTCTAAACCACCAGAAGGAAAGTCATCACAGAGGTAGCGATACAACTTTAACTTCAGCTTTTCAAGGCAATCTTACAGGAACATTTTATTTGCAAAAGAGACAACCACAAGATGGCTCCTTTCATAGGATGCTAGCTAAAATAGAAACCTGTTCTGACAACACAGGCTATTTGGTTTGTTTCAATCCCTTTCACAAACTGAAATACCAGGCACCATCCTCTGACAAAAAGATGGTGCTACAATCACAGTTTGAGGAGGAGCATATTCCTTCTTAAATGAGCAAGGACTAAAACCCTCAAATACAATCATCTGATCTCACTGAACAGGGTGCAGGTTTCAAGAACACTTGCCAGGCTCAGACATAGACATTACACACTCTTCACCTTCCTCTGGATTTTTATTTGTTCTCTTTATAAATGGATATGGCATTTTCGCCTTTATTAAATATTTTTCCACTTGAAGATTCCTGGATTATTGAACTGCAAAATTATTACACGATTCATTAACTCCATATCCATGTAGATGCAATCAAGCTATGAACTTGGTTGTTGTTTCATTTAACATTTGAAATAATATTACATAAATGTACCACTTCAAGCATCCATCCAAGTGCAAAACAAAATGGTACACAGAGTAGTTATGGCTAAAATGGTTCTTAACACCCCAAAGTCTGGTTTGGTGTGAAAGGCTTGCTATGCTCCATTACACAGATCTCATACCAGCAGCCACAAATCCCCAGAGTCCCAGTGTGCAGCACCCCGTGGTAGCCCTGCTCAGGGTGCGAGGGTAAAGGCATTTCACAATACCCTTGGCATTCCTCACACCTCAAAACACCTCAGAGCACAACACACATTTCACGAACATGTCGCTTTCTCTGTCACTGAGCAGTGGGCTACAGCAATGGCAACTCCTCACAGTGTGGCAGTGGAGCAAGATAGCATCTCTAATGAGGTATCAGGGGGAATTCAAGGACTCACCATCGGAAATATCGAAATAGGAACTTGAGCAAAACTCCTCCACACATCCATGTGCTTTTTCAGATAGGAGTTACTGAATGCACGTACTCAGCAAGTCAGATTTATATTCAGCTTAAAAGTCTACTTTTTTCTTTTCTCATTTTTTGTGTATGTTTGCAATCAGGATACAATTTGAAGATGAGGACACTGAAGGACCTTTTTGTTACTGCATCTCAGGCTCAATGCAAATGGAAAATAGAAATGGTTTGGTATTGATTTCTTACAGAACTGCTTTTTACCACAAAGCTGATATTTTGCTTCTCAAGAAATGTTACTTTTTAGTTAAAACTGGTAAGGAGTGTGGGAAAAATAAAGGTAGCTTATGAAAAAGCCAACAATTATAATAAACTCCCTTATCTTGTAGGGATTACACCTCCTGGCTGAGCATGGCCCAGATGATTCACATGTACGAAGAAGAGAATAGTTGCATGGAGGCAGAAGTCTTATGATGAAAAAGGTCACTCTTCCCAGGCTCAAAAAAGAGAGCAGCTTTACAAATGTAGTGCAACAATTCTGTTTTAATTT
Source organism: Sakesphorus luctuosus (assembly GCA_013396695.1). Classification (NCBI taxonomy): domain Eukaryota; kingdom Metazoa; phylum Chordata; class Aves; order Passeriformes; family Thamnophilidae; genus Sakesphorus; species Sakesphorus luctuosus. Next base: position 90,990 of record VWZD01006799.1, on the reverse strand, counting down.
ATTACCCACGAAATCGCATCATTTCCTAAGGAGCAAAATTTTTAAAAGGGCTTCTTTATGAATGAGTAAATATTTTTCCACTGAACTCTTGGTTTGTCTTGCAATCCAACCCTAGTTTATTTAACAGTGAGATCGCTTTCTCCAGGGAAGGCAGTCAGAAATGGGGGATGGGCAAGGGAGAAGTTGGCTCTGTCTACAGGGCACAGCTGCTCTTTGCTACTAGCCTCTAGTGGAGTAATACATCAGTAATTATTTCAAAGTCAGACAGAGTCACTGCTTTCCTTGCCAGACTAAACTTGAGAACTGAGGACTGGAAAGGAGGATAAAGGACTTTCAGTTTACTGTTTTTCCACTCATGGGGGTTTTTTCCATGTTAGCAGGCTACTGCTGCTATTAATTTTCTGATCTTTGTGCCTCTAGAGGCCTCACATACTATGCAAAGTCAGTTTTAGCACTTGAGCGCTAATGCATCTGGGTTAATGAAATAAATTTTGACAAAATATTTCAGCTGTTTTCCCCAATAACTTGCATCTAAAAAAATGTTTATTTCCTATTCTGTTTTAGGAGTGATTTCAATAGAAGACTTGGTCTTTGCTGAAGAAAGGGGAAGACAGCAAAAAATTCAGATAAGAACAACATACTTCAAATGGTGCACCATTCAGCTGCGGTTTAATTTAACCAAAAGTAGGAAGCAAACCTAATCTTTGAACCAGTCCCTGAAAATTATGAGTCAGCCTCTATTTACACTAGGAAAAAAGATGGAAAGTTCCCACCATTGCTAAAAAAAATCATGGCATCTAAAGAAATGTTATATTTTCATCACGGTTCAGTGAGAGTATCAGAAAAAAAAAAAGAAAAAAAAGTTTGTCCTGTCAGAAAACCACTCTCAAAATTAGGAACAAAAGTAGCTATTATAATGACCCACAGACTCAGAACTAGATTCAGGTGTAATGTTATAAGCAGACAGTGACTCTGTGACAATGTCCTCCAAAGAAAAGAGGTTTCATGGGACTCAAGAACAGACAAAATGTGAGGAACTCTTTATGTGACCAGGCACATCAATGCAAGTGACATTTATGGAGGATTTAAGTGTCATCCTTTAGACTCCCAAGACACCCGTTGTCTCTGTGCAGGCACAGCAGAGAACTGTGTAAACTGATCCTGTTCTGCAGCAGCAGCTGACAACAGGGATGAATACTCCTGGGCATCTCAAATGGCACTAGAAATGTATGTATGGGCAACTAAATAAAGCCCTAAGTGTTAACCAATGCAAGGCTGCTACAGCAAGAATGGAAGGTTCCATATTCACCCTGTCTGTAAGGAAAAATGGCCAAATATTATTTATTTGTATCAGAATGGCACATAAACATGAGCATGTTACAGCTATGTAACGCAGCAAATACTTTTTTAAAAATATGGGTTTAAAATAATGTATTTCCTTTCGAAATTTATAATGTCAGACTACTGAATCAAGAAGTCCTCATTTACAGACCATTTTCTTTTTCAGCTTTTAGCCAAAAGAGAACATAAAAACAAACTTAGCTAAAATAAAACCAATCTCTTCTTCCACTCCACTTTGCCTATCAGCTCTTCCATGTCTTTTTCTGTTTCTCTTTTAGAAGAAATTTAGTTCTGTTAAACGCCTCAACAAAGCATGAAGTCTAACTCCTTGATCTGACAGAAACAGAAAACTTCTCACTTCCCTTAAAAGACCAAGAATAGAACTGAGGATGAAATTGATGCAAATAGAGCTAAAAATAACTATTTTTTCTCAAATATTCAAGAATGTGTTCTGCTAAGTTTAGTAGGTGAAGTCTCTGAGTAATAAAAAAATTGATACTGTATTTTTGTATAAATAATACTGTCAGCATAATATTTACTGGATTCCATTAAATAGTTCTGTTTATAAAACATATTAAATGCTAAAAATGTCTTTATATAAAACAGAAAATCTGAAGAACCTGATACATTATGTATTACTGTGTCCATTTTTTCATGGAAGTTTGTTAATCACAGTTTAACCCATGACTGTCAATTTCCTGAATTATGCTCTGTGCAAAGAGACCATAATAGCAGGTTAGGGAAACCAAGTCTGTCATCTAGAAAGAAGTTAGAATCCTAAAACAGATTTATATTTTATGCATTTGATCTTTTGCACACCAAGATTGTCGAAAATCTCTTTAAGATTTGTACTGTTTTGTCCAGAATCTAACCACAACAATGATATTAAAGTACAAAGCAATGAATTATAATATAATTGAAATACAATGTTAAAAGTTAAAACCAGAGTTTCCATGTCCTCAGTTTCACAAGACATGACAGTACAGTTTTCATTTCTATTAAATTTTATCAAATTTTAAAGCCTATTGCCAAAATATTTTAAGGAAGTTGATGGAAATGCAGAATATCAAAACATCCATCTTTTCACATTTATCTGGATAATGATTCACAATTCAAAAAATAGACAGACAAATGTGACTTCGCAAGTCATATGCCAACTACAAACTGATTAAGGAATCAGTGTCATGTAGAGAGCACTGTGCTTGTCTATTTTAGAACTTTTGCTGTAGATAACTAGTATGGAAATAAAAAAGGTTGACCTCATAACAAGGAATCTAGTCACGAAACAAGATATACCAGAGCTCAGTTCCACATGCCAAATTCTCACGCAGCATTGTTAAAGACACTTCCCCTCTCTATACTCTGCTTCCCCCTTTCCAAAGAGAATGCAATGGTAGTTGTCTATCATGTATGGATTACTAGAAGGTGAATGACATCAGTGTCCATAAGGGAACTAGCCAGACCACCATCTGTATTTGGTATAGCAGTTTCTATACCCCATAAGAGATAAAAACCACATGCAAATCCTGAATATTAATCTTCTCAAGTTCAGGAATCTTTAAGTCTTGTTAATTTTCACTACAGGCCACGTTTTCGATATTTATTGCTTTCTACAATAGTTATAAGCAATACGTGAACAACTACGTCCATGCTTAGACACAACACTGTAGAAAGTTTGAATTTTGTTCCTCTTTTTTTCCTTTCAACAGTTCTATCATATGGGATTTGCATTATTTAATCCCCAAATGAGGAAAGCTAATACAAAGTATTATCTGCCTAGCTGTATATGGAGGGGAAATCCACATAACCCAGGAACAGAAGTGTACACAGGATGACGAACTCAGAGCTTGTGAAAACAAAGGCCAGATTCAACGTCAAAGGAACGTTTTTGTAAAGCAAAGGACAAGGTACTGAACTGAGAGTTGCTGTAACTAAAAGTACTCCCTCCCCTGGCCAAAGCATTTAGCTTTCCTGTGCTTCAGTGTCACCATCTATAAAAAGGCTTATATGCAATTCATGCTCCTTTGCACATCATTTTGAGGTCTACAACTTGGCAGCATTCTAGAAACCAAAGCAATATTTTATTTTGGTGAAGATATAATAATATATAGGGGATACAAATATGAGCTGCAGTAAAGCCTAGTATTGAAATGCCTCATCTGTATATTCAAAACACAGTGTTACATTTTTACCTCGAAGCACTTTGATTAATTGAGCTTCTTATCACCACTCAGGACATGATTTTATTACTCCCATTTTGCAGATAAAAATATAATGAAATAAGCCTCTACAGTTTAAATAAGAAGACAGCTAAAGCTAAAACAAAAGTTTCTGAAAGCAAGCTTTCCATCTTCATATTCTATCCTGATACTGCTGTAAAAATATAACCACATTTCAAGTTCATAATTTTAACAATCTTATAGCCAAATATCTTGATACCAGATTTGTGGTGCTTGTCCTAAGTACAGAGAGCCATATGTTATTACTTGACTGTGCAGATCAAAACAAAACTTTGAGAACACAAGAGAGGTGTTTCATTTTGCTATGATTTTTACAGTCTAAATCCACTGTTTCTGGCTTAGGCCATCATTGTGATATTTTAAGGAAAATATTAAGCCAAATCTCCAGTTTGCTATTTCAACAGCATTCTCAAAAGCACCTTCTCTACGCAAGAGCAGTACAATCCAACCAAGCACCCTCTCTGGATCAGCACCTTTCCACACTGAATGAATTCCTTAATTACCTTCTTGAAGACTAAAAAATTACCCCATAGGCTGAATGTCCACCTCCTTTTCTGAGATTTTACATATGTACAAAAAAGAGTATTTGCTGTGGGAAACATTTGTCAGATTGGGGTTTCATGTTGGGCTGTAAACCAGGGTGAAGTTCTTTCTGCTGGCAGGTGTTTGTGTTAGAATCTTATCTCTGAGCATTGGATATTACACATACACAGCTCTATCTGCAGCAAAATCCAAAGAGGCCAAACAATTGTGAGGAATGCCTATGCAACCACAGTTGCTGAGAAGCCAGAACCCTTATTTTAAGAAAAAGGTATTTCACAACACCTTTATGATCAATTTAAACTGATGTTAAGGAAAAGCTTTTTAAAAGTCTGGGTCTCTAGGTACTTTTAACAGAAATTACTTTGTACCTTCTTTGCCCTAGAACATAATTCCTGGCTTGAATTGCTTAATAGTGTGTACTGAAAAAGGACTATCCCTTGACACCCCATTCCTGGAGGCGTTCAGGGCCAGGCTGGATGGAGCCCTGAGAAACCTGGTCCAGTGGAAGGTGCTCCTGCCCACGGCAGGGGGGTTGGAACAAGATGGTCTTTAAGGTCCTTTCCAACCCAAACCATCCCATGATTCTATGATTTTCAGGGGCAGATTTTCTTACACTTAAACACTTTGATTTTACTATTCATTGCCATAAATCACCACCAATTTATTTTTATTATTGTCAGAAAAAGTAGTTCACAAATACTTTGGATACAAAACAATTAGGAAAACAATCAACAAGTTTCCTGACATTTCTGTGGGGACATCACTCAAGGACTTGTTTCTGGTTGCAATTCAAAATCTGGCATTGCCTTTTTAATCAGACACTGACAGGTTCTCCTTTGGCTTTCACCATTGTGCAGCACCACCTCACAGTGACCTCCGAGTGCTTGGAAGCACTTCTAGGGTGTGAGGGAGCCCCGCGACAGCCGCTGCCCCTGCACAGCCCCCGCACAGCCCCCGCACAGCCCTTTGGCCGCAGCGCTGCCCCGCGGACACACGGACCGGCCCGCCCGGCCGGCCGGGGCTGGGAAACCCGGGAGCGGCCGGGAGAGAGCGGGACTGGGAGGGAAGGAGGTGCGGGAGAGAGAGGGAGGAGGGAGCGAAAGGGAAAGGGAGGGAGCGAGAGAGTGAGAGACAGACAGACAGACAGACAGAGGGGGAGAGAGGGAGGGAAGGAGAAAGAGACGGAGAAGGAGGGAGGGAGAGGGAGGAAGGGAG
>VWZD01006799.1:72613-84813 GCA_013396695.1 Sakesphorus luctuosus | reverse complement strand
GGGCCGCGCACTTCGGCAAGGTGGGGCCTGGCCGGGCGCGGCGGGAGCGGGGGTGGGTGCGGGAGTGGGAATGGGAAGAAGAAGGAGGGCGCGATTCCCGCTCGCGCGCAACGCGGCGCCATCTTTGCCCCTGGCGCGCGCCGTGCCNCGGCCGCCCCCTTCCCTCCCCGCAGCCTTCCCGCTGGCGGCCCCGCGCCTCCCAGCCGGGCTTCCAAACGGGCCCGGGGCACCGGCACCGGGAGCCAATGGCAAGGAGCAGGGCGGGGGGCTCCTTCCACGCTGCTGCCCTCCGGGTATCCCCGGCCGGGCGGGAGGCACCGCCGCGGCGCGACCCCTTCCACGTCCCCGCCAATCCTCGTCCCCTGCTTGACCCTCCCGGGCTCATCCCCCTTCCCGGCGCGCCTCTTGCTTTGTCTGCAGGGCCTGATCGTGATCCGTATCGTCTTCAGGCTCCGCACCTGGAGACCGTATTGTTGTGGTGCCCGTGTTATGACGACCGGCTCGCTGGGAGCGTGGGCAGGAGGCGCTCCTGCCTGGGAGGCTCCTCTCTTGCCTTCAGCGTGAAAAACAAATAGCGGTTTATGCCTTTTCTGCGTTGGCATCGTTGCAATGCAGAAAAGACCGAAACGTAAGAAGTAGCTATGCTAACTTCAGGTCTTAGAATGAGTGGTATCTTAATTTCTTGATTTTTATATAGACGTTTCTTGTTCCTGATGCAGTGAGTGTCCCAGCCTATGCAAAATTACAGCCCACGTGGTTGGGGTTTGGTGTTTTTTCCTCCTTGATTTGTCTGGGTTTGGAGTTCGAGGGCTTTGTTCATGTTCTCCCTCCCATTTCCAATATACTTCTGTTTGTTTGTTGGTTGTGTGCCAGAGGAAGAAGATTGATGTACTTAGGCAGTTGTCATGGCTTATAAAAGTACATTAAGAGATGGTTTCAGTGTATTACACGATCGTATCTGCAGTGCTTCTTTAAGAAACGTTTTAGAAGCCTAGCTAAGTAGTCTTTCAATCCTAAAACAAAGCAAAAAAAAAAACCCTAAGCCCACAAACCCCAAAATGTAAAGCAGACTTTTATGTGTTCAAAACCAAGCAAATAATCTACACTCTGACAAAACTGGAGTGCCTTAAATTTTATTAGGAAGTTCACTCATAGAAAATGCGAAGATACTAATTGTGTCATGGTCTTGTTTCCGTTTTCTATCACATAAGAATTTCTTTTCAGTGCGAGCTTGTGGCAGTTTTGCTTTTGTCTTAGTGCCGTACGTGTTGTCTTTTATTCCTTTATGCATCTCCAGCTTTCTGCTAACCATCCTAGGCTGTGTGAGTTTGTGTTCAGCTGCTGTTGAAGAGACTCTTGCAGAAACAGCAAACAAAGGGAGCGAGTCAGTCTGCAACGTGTTATGCTTTTATTTGCCATATTCATTCTTAGGTATGGGCAACATTAGATGGGTGATGTTACATAGTGGGGAGCAAATCTGATAAATGAAACAAGACTTGCAGAGATGACATAGGGTATAAATGGCTTTTATACAATTTTGCATGTATGTATTTATTTTCCTAAAAGCCTTCAGATCTAGGCAGTTTCAATTTCTCAAAGTTATCTGCGTGTTTTATAGTCGAGTTAGGTGGTGTTCCTTTTTCGGAGCCAGAGCACACCACATTGAGAAAGTTACAGGATCCCAAACCGGGCTTTGTGTTTGTGTGGCACAGTTACACTTGTTTCACCAGTTAACAGCTGTTGCTGGGAGTGCCACAGTAGCTGCTTTTGGTGGACGCTCAGATGCACATCTGATGTTCTTGTTTATGGCTTTTTCTTCCCCAAATTCACGTTCATCAAAGCCAAATAGAAAGTTCTTCTCAAAGTACCGTAGTCTTCAAACGTGAATTTTTGAGGTGTTCTGTAAGAGTTACTGAACAGGACTCTTCACTTCTTTGTTTTTCTATTTTTTTTACATGTTTGTTTTTTTCCTTTTCCTGAAATAAGTTAAGTGGTGACAGAACTTCCTGTCTGCCTTTCTGATATAGGGCCATTTAGCAACATGGCCCAGATGTGTTTGTTCTGACTGCAGCTCTGTAGCATGAAAGGACAAAACTGATTAAGTGTTTTCTGGAAGAAGTCCTTGTGGAACAACTCACAAGCAGTGAAATCTAAACCAATCCATACATGTACACACAGCAAGAGCCCAGGTTTTGTGTATTTTACCAGCACAGAGGGACTTCTTTTCCCCTTGAGGAGGTTGAACATGGAAGATGGTCTGCACTGTATCAAAGGACAGTACAAACCAGTTTTACATTAAACCTGTGTAAAACTGCATTCTTGCACGCAGTGGTAGATGTGCTTTAGAAGGAAATAGCAGCAACAGCCAGGTCAGTTTTAAAGGAATATGCAAAAGAGAAAAGGTAGCTTATGGTGGGGGGGAGGAGATACTGATGTAACACTGGGACCAGTAACAATGGAGTCTCTTAAAGACTAAAAATGAAAACTCAGTGTTCTTGAATAACTTACTCCAAAACATACTTTTACAGCTTGCAAGTAATAAATACAATACCAGCCAATTCAACTGGACATGATAGTACTACAACTAGTGTTTCTGGTTGTAGTATCTGGGGTTGTAATGACAGCATGGACCTCCTTTTAGAGGTAGTAGCAAGTCCAAACTTATTTGCTGTGTGCAGTTCCTGTGGTGGGGTTGCATTTCAGGACATTCCCTGACTGAAGAGAAGTGCTTGTCTCCTGAGATATGAATTAATTCCCATTAGAGTTACTGTATTCTAATTAGAGTTAATTATATAGTGCCCTAAAATACCTTGGCATTCTGTAGGTTTCCAAGAAGATGGGTCAGAATGTAGAATTGTCTAAAAAAGCTGCCAGAGGTAGAAAATGAACGGCTTGCATAAAAATCAAAGTCACTGTTAATTCACTTTGGTTTGGGCTCCTTAATTTAATTTTTCTTTTTAATCACTTGCATGTGAATTTTTATCTTCTCTGACCACATCTATTTGCTTGAGCTCTTTTGCTTTTATTTTTTTCCATTTGACTGTTTACATTATAGGAAGCAAAATAGTATTAAGTACATTCTGTTTCTTTTGGAACAAAAGTAGTACAGATAAAAATGCCTGTCTCTTCCTTGGGCAGTGCTGTGGCCTGTGTGGGGCCTGTCTGTCCTGGCAAATCAATTTAACCTCTGCTTTGTTAGAACAATACAGTGAAACATACCTGCTTATCAAATTCAGGTTATTTAATGAAAATGGACTTGTCTGCCCTGATTTCAAGCATAAATAATCAAGGGAGGTATTGTTTTTTGTTAAGTTGGCTTTTCCTGTCTGTGGATTTGCCACGTTCTTCCATGATGTTCCAAGTAGCAGGTTTTTCTGACAGCTGTGGTACAGAAGACCCACCCATGCCTCAGCTTTTAGTGGGTTGAAATGTTGTCTTCATTGTTAAAGCCCTGACAGAGAATGTTAAAAAACAAAAAAAGGGCAAACAAGAAAACCTAATATTTAAAGATGAAGTTGTACAGATAATCACAAATGTAGCCATATTATCCAACATTTAAACAGTGCAAGATCGTGCTGGAGAATGAGTGTGTTTTTCCCATTTCAATTGATGGGCTGTAATGCCTGTATAATTATGGAACTCTTTCAGCTCGGTGCCTGTGCAGGAAATACTATTCTTTCCTGAAGCTGTAGTGCTTATCTGAAAGTGTTTTCGAATTAAGTCTCTTCAAAGTCTATTGTTTTAAAAACTGGTTAACATTTTTTTCCCACTTGCAGTAGCTGAACCTCTTGGTGTGGGTGGAGCTTTTTTCCCCATCACATGACTTACTAATAATTACAGTGTTACAGTTTAATTAGTAATTACTAGGCGTTAACAGTTAGGGATGCTCACATGAGAACATCAGGGAAAGTCTAAGACTGGCAAATCCAAAATGTATGTTTTCTTTTGGAAAGGTACTTTTTCTTTGGTAATATTGAGGTTTGTGGAGGTAGGTTCATTAATACTGCAGTATTGCAGTTACCCTCACTCTTCATACAGTTCATGAGTTAATGGTATGTCTATGTCCAGCCTTAACTCCATTACAGTCCAAAAAAGTGATTTTTTTATCTCCTGAAGGATAGGGCTCTAATGTGTTTGTTTGAACTGTATGAAGGAAGGAAACAACTGTAGTTACCGACATATTTGCAAAACGAGTATCAAATACTTCATTACAGTGGTTGGTGCCGTTATCTCATGTATGTAATTCAGCAAGATCAGGAATTTACAGGTTAAAAGAGGGAGAAAGAAAGGAAGACTGACGTACAGAAACAGAAGATGTTGGTGTTTCTATCTGAATCAAGCCTACATTTGGTGCTTTTTAATTGTTCCTTTATGGACAGATGCAGCTGTGGGGTGGCTGATCATTTCTTGAGCTGTGAGAGACCCATAGATTTTTGGTTTGTGTGAACCAATGCCCTGAGTCAGTGTGGGGGGTACTCTGTGTGTGTGTGCAGTGGTGGTTGTTAACTATAATTAATGGATGCCCAGACTAAACTGTTTATTTCAGTACAGTACATTCCTTTTCCTTTCAACAAGAAGACAATGTTACTGTGTGACAGGAAAGGAGCGTTGTTTTGACTGTTTTTGCAAGCTGAGGTCATCGTGGCTGTGGTTTGCCTGGTTTCTACAAACGAGATGCTGTGAATATTTAAAAACAGTGTCTGATTATCTGACACTTCTATTTATTATGTTGGGAGAGTCAGTCAGAATATAATGTAATGAAATACTGCAGTTTAAAAATAACCTTTTTTTTCTGTTTTGCCACAAACATGCAACCTGTTTTGTTTCTAACAGCTTCTCATCTGTAATGACAGGGAAATGGCAGAAGAAATTTATTCCTTTTATAGATTAAGCATGTTATATATTAGTAACTATTAGTATTCATTACTAACCTTCTGTCACTCCAGAAAAACATTAAAAAAATGAAAAAATGTTGTGTTTGTGATTTAACCTTCCTTTAAAATCGGAGAGCGAGAGGACATCCGTGTATCTCCTAACAACACACTCTTGTTTTGGCAAATGTTATCTAATGATGTCTGGTTAGTGTCATGTTTGCTGGATCAGAACAGCCCCTCCCCCCCTTTTTTTTGTTTTTTGTCTGCTTAACAAAAGTGAACCAAATAGCTCTTGTAGTTAGGTCTGAAGCATTTTTTATGTCGTCTTTTCCCCTTTCTCAGAAAGAAATGTGGAATTCAGTTTTGGAGGTGAGAAGTACTTTTGAGATACAGCCAAAGGAGGGAGGAGTGAAACAGGACTGAGATACCCTAACTTTCATATTCTGGCTTGTTTTGCATCCATGTTGTCTCTCTAGGAAGTTCAGCTTTTCTAGGTTTTACGTGTTTATTTAGCACATGCTAATCATGATAGCACATCTGTGTAACATTCTTGGTTTTATTCCCTCATGTCTTTAAAGCTGGAGTGCCTAATGCAGTTAGTAAGAGCTGGAGCTTCTGTAAATGCCTGTACAACACGTTTTGCTCAAACCCCAGCCCACATTGCTGCTTTCGGAGGACATCCACAGTGCCTGAATTGGCTGATTCAAGCGGGGGCCAACATAAACAAACAGGTATGGACTCCTGTGTATTTCATGTATGCATAGAGTTGTGGAAGGAGTGTCTTGATCCCTCTTTATGACATGTGTGATCCTTACATTAACATTCAAATACTGTAACACCAGCTGAAGTCAAATGCCTTAATTATCAGCTATAGACCTTTTACATTACAGTAGAGATAGGACTCATAAATGTCCTTTAAGCCTCTAGGGGTTTGGAGGACATTTGTTTTAGGAATTGCCATCTTCCTACTTCTTGAACAAAATGGTAATGCTGCTTTGGTGTTGGCAGCATTAGCAAATATTCTGATATTGTAGTGCTGCTTTAGGGGCAAAAGAAAAGGCTAGTGAGGAACATAATGCTGATTTCATATGCTAAGAATGTGAAAATTTGCCATCATCTACAGAGCCATGAGACGTTTGAGGTGCTTCATGATTTAGTCATACATCTGACTAGAAGGGTCTGCCATGGTTTATTTTAAGATGCCCCTCGTTTTATGGTTTTTTTTCCTTTTTAGATTGTTTCCAAAGCTTTTCTAGTAACTTCCTGAAAATAGATCAGAAACATGTACTCTACTAACAAAGGATGGATGAATGACTTTCAAATTTATTTTTTACTATAATTTTTCATTCCTTTTACTGTGTGTATGCAATTTTATTAGCAGCAGAGAGTACATAAATATATGGCAAAATTCCCATAAAGGGCTGTTGTACTCTGGTACAGTAACAGAATCGAGTGCTTAAAATCTATCATTTAAGAAGAAAATGTTTGAAGTACTGAATGAATCTGTTATGTATGCTGGGCATACATAACACGTACCTTTTTAATGGTAATAAAAAGTATTTTTTGTAGTTTTCTATGAGAGTAATTAATCCTGCAGCACATGCTGTTATTGGAGGCTGTGGTATAGCACAGCATCTGTAAAATATCTGGCCTGTTAAATGTTATATTTTTCTTAAGATATTTAATGGCCAGACTGTGTTTTATGTGCAGTAGAGTTAAACTAAGTCTGCTGAAAAACTTAAGCATTTGCTTTTCTAGAGTTTGGTTCTTTTTTTTTTTAAGCTATGCAAAAATAAGAAATGGGGAAGTTTGTGTTGAGTTTTCAGAAAAGAAGGCTGGTGCATTGAGAACAGCTGTGAGACACCAGGAGAATTGTAGAAACACTGAAGGTGACTGGATGCAGAGGCTATAGATGGCATCTTCTCCTTGATACCTGACAAAAGTAACTTGTGCAATAAGTTATTGCTGCATAGTGGTAGAACCTTCAGACAAGAAAATACAAGAGCTATAAATGCATCTGGAGACCAGGTAAGAATGTAAAGAAACGGTGATTAGAGAGGAAATGTGGCATGCACAGAATAAAGATGTACACATAACTGCTAAATGAGAAGAGAAGAATGAATGAAAATGAATGAATGAGAAGAATGAAAGTTTCCAGCTATGAGGATAAAGACAAGAACTGACCAGTGAGGTTGGAATGGAGTTGAAGAACAAGCTTGCTGTCTCAGAACGTGATGGGGGGAAAAATATCACAGGTAGTGAGTGAGGCTGTAGAAAAGAAAGTAGCAGCTAGCCCCCAGAAGAAGAGAAGAGTGGAGAGATCTCTCCATGGGCTCAGGGCAACATGCAGATGACTGTAAAAGAAAGCAGAAGGCAGTGTAATGTGCAGATAAGTGGGCAGGAAGCTCATTCCAGCTCGAAGAAGTCACCAAGGCAAGCCAGTGATTCAGGAGTCTCTGTATTAATGACTTGTCACCAGAGCAAATAGTCCTCCACAGGAGAAGAGTACTGTGGTTCTCAAGTTGAGAGAGTGATAATGGTATCTTCAGACTTCTAAGGGCAGACATAGGTGTTGACTGGCCAAGGACACAACAGAGATGGGTACTGAGTTGACACTGTGGGTGCCTTGTATGTCCCTAAGGGTAAGCTCAAGTTACACTTCAATGTAATAGCTTTTTTTGCCCCTCAAAATACTTAATTTAACATACAGTAAGAGGTATTTCAGACTCAATTTGATGATAAAATAAGATGCCTTTGCTTAATTTAAAATGGTAGTAGGAACAAAAACATCTCTCGAGTTCTTTATTAAGATGCAGCTGGTCAGTCAGAGTGGTTTCACATGCACGAGCACTGCAAGCTAGGTGGTGTGCCTTTCTTGATACCTAAAGCGGAGGACTCATCCCACAGATAGCTGGAACATTTCATACAAGGCTATGTAAAGCACAGTGCATGCTTTGCTCTCCCCAATTCCTTCAGCTGTTCATTAAATTGCAGTAAAATTCTATTACTTTTGCTTGATTTGAATTTCTTAAATGATCTTGGTTCCTTATAAAATTGCAAGCACTTTCAGGTGATCATCTAGGGCTTCCACCCACACTTTCGAGCTTTTGGAGCACTATTTCCTGATGTGTATTTTGTTTATTCCTTCCAGCTCGCTGACTGATGCTGTACTCCAAACAGACATAGTCACTGGCTAATGCTTGTGTGAGGAGAAGTGTTCCATGGACACTGGATACAAAACACATGCTGAGAAAGATCTGGGAATACTTGATATTTAAACTAGTAAACTTTCCTTCCAAACTGACTCCTGGTTATTGGCTACAGACTAACCCATCACTTCTGGAAAAAGAAAAGGATAGCTTCAAAGGAATCCACTCGAGTCTCTCAGTTTTAACGTAAACCTCCGGTACTCAGTAGAATTTGCATGCACGCTTTCTCATATCTGCCCTGAGGTATTGTATTGTAGCCCATGCTGCCCTGGAGTTTAGGAAGACTTAAAAATGTCGTATCTTCTTGCTGGTGACAGTTGCCCAGGACACTTCTGAGGCAGCAGCAGTGAAGGACAAATGCTGAAAACTGCTTGTCCCAACTGTACTTTGCTTCCCAGATAAGTTCTGTGAGTATATCCTGTGATGCCCAGCCCTCTTATATAACTGTATGTGCTGGCTAGTTCTTCCCCACAGGATCACCATTAAAAATGCACAGGAGGAAAGCTGAAGTACCAAGCAATGGTGTTACTGTTTTTACCCAGCAGTGAATTCAAAAGAATGTCCTACTGTTTGGATTTTTTTCCTTCAGTGGGCAGTGCCAGCTAATAGTTCATAGTAATGTGACTCAAGACCTGCATTTGGCTGCCTGCTTGTTCTAGTTCACTGTAGTAGTGCAAAGCAATTATGCTGCTCCTTTTCCTGAGTATTTTTTCTGATGTTTCATCCTTGTCATGATGCAGATTGCTTCTGGGCTGTTGTACAAATTAACATCAGATAATCATGAGCAATTTTTGATTTAGAAGACTGTTAAATTCATTTAAGTAATTTTCCCTCTAGCCTCAACCTGTTAAACCTTTCTGTTGTATGTTGCCTGTGTTGACTGGCCAAACATGTTGTGTGGCCTATCATAAAGAGAAGGGAAAAGTAATGCTGCATCCTTACAAGTGATGCAACTTACTTTTTGTGCAGCCAGTTTATCATCACGTGACAGAGATGGCAGCTAGATTTAGGAGGGTTGGATTCCTCATACTAGCAAGACATGTAAACACACTGATATCCTTGGTGGGGAGGTAAAAACTACTCATTCTTTGGGTAATTTTAAGCAACATTTTGGACTAAATCCAGGTTGAACTATACCATTAGTTCTCATTTACAGTCAAAATTCAGAAGGAGCACAAATCAACGCATTTTTAGCAAAGAAAGAGGAAAAATATGCAGTGTTCTTTAGTTACCACTTCCTAGCTTGAGAAAGGGTGTAGGGTACTGGATCTAAGAAATGTGAGTAGCTTTTGAGAATGGGATCATCTAATGGAGCCTGAAATTCAGACAGTTTTGTTGAGGAATGAAGTAATTTATATTTCTTATCAGGTAACATAGTGCTTCTGTGTTTTAGTCAGGTACCATTACTGGAAGTGTTTCACAAGTGCTTGCACAGTGTTGAGATTTAACCCCAATAGACATGTAAGCACCGTGCAGCTGCCTCCTTGTTGTCCCCACCCAGAGAGCTGAGGGGGAGAATCAGAAGGAAAGTGTGAGAAAACTCATGGGTTGAGACAAAGACAGTTTAACAGATAAAAAAGAAAGCAAAGAAAAACAAATCCAAGTAAATCTAATAATAAAACATTTTTAAAACCTTACACCACAACTAAAAAGGTTTATTGTTCACCATAAGGTGACTGATGCCCAGCCAGTGCCCTGGCAGACTTTTCCCCTCACCAGCCCTAGCTTCTCTTGCTGGACATGATGTCCATATGGTACAGGATAATCCTCTGGTCGGTTTGGATCAGTGTTCTCACTTGTGCCATGTCCCAGCCCACACCTAAACCAGGGGTGCTGTACTGAAAAAAGCAGCTCTGATCACAAATCCAAAACACCTTACTAGCTACGCTGCAGAAAATGAACTCTGTCCCAGCCAAAACAGTACACAGAGTTGAAAGCTTTCAGGGTAAATGTGTGTGGGAGCTTTTTATTTTAAAAATAAATACCTGCTGGTAAGTTGTTTGGGGGTTTTTCCTTGGGTTATTCAGTGGTTGTTTTTTGTTGGTTGGTTGGTTTGCTTTGGGTTTTCTTTGTTTGGGGGAGGGGTGTGAGTGTGTGTTGTTGTTTTTTTTTAAATAAAAGGATGAGGTGTAAAAGTACCAGTGAGTGAAATTAACTGAATCATATCCAGGGCCTTGGAAATTGGAGAAAATGGGAAATATGCTCTGAATTCACCTGGAAGATCCTCAAGCCCGCAGAAGGTTGGGTCCCAAAAAGAGAGAAATGGGGAAAGTGGAGTAAAAAATGGCTTTAGACTGAACTGAAAAAATACCACATTTAGAAGAGGCCTGGGAATAAGCAAGTTGGTGGAAAGTATTCAATCAGTAGAGGAAATGTCGTTTGAGGTTAAGCAGCAAAGTGATGAAATGCAAGCTGATCAGTCAAGCTGAGATAGATCTTCTGATTAAAGCAAAAAAAGCAAACGACTCTTCAGCCACATAAATATAAAGAAGATTTTACTCAGTAAAATGAAATGAAGTCAATCTAGTCATGATGCTGAGCTAGAGAGGACCACCCTTGTCTTTGTGAAAGGATAGCCACGCTGCTTCAGGGAAGAGGAGGAAGATGTTCAGCAGGGAGTTGCAAAAAATACGAGTGTTGGATGCTTCATAATTCTTTTTGTTGATTCTTCAGGAGTGCTGTGTACAAAATACCTTGTTTCCACAGAAACAAACGTTATTTTGAATACTAAGTCAATGAAACTTAATTGGCATTTCTGCTCTTTTATTTATAATGCAACTTGTAGATTGTGAGAGAAGTTTGGGCTATTGGTGCAGTGTTAGAAGAGGAGGGTAAATGGGACCTTGGCAAGTTCTGCTCTAGGTATGAAAGGGCAGTACAAGTTATTGACATTTCCCTTCAGGGAATGTTACTACAAAGGGGATTATATCAGACTGAAGCACATACAGGAAATGTGAACGATTTAAAGGATTAGGGGGTATTGTCAAGGGTAATTAGGAATTTGTAGAGCCCCTCCAAGTAAAAATATCTTCTTTTGCTTCACATAGCCAAATAAAGATAGGGAAGGGGTGTCTTACCCATGAAAATGTGCTGGCAAGCTAGACCCTGAGGTGTTCTCAAAAGCTTATTGGAAGAAACCTCTTAATTTGTTTTCCTGTTTGATCACATCCATTCCAATTGTTGAATCAAAACAAAATTGTTCTGAGGTGCATACAGAGTACTTTTGTTTTCCTCTTTGAATGCAATGAAAAATAAGTACACATAAAAGTGGGATCTAATTTTTTTTCCTTTTAGTCTCGCTCACAATTCAGAGAGAATTTCTTAATAGAGCTAAGAGACTAGTTCAGAAACTTTCAGTGCAAACATATTTGGCCCCTTAGGAGAATTTCAAAGGAAGATGATAGCAATGACTGAAATTTAGGTGCTGTCATTAAAAGGAATGCTATTAAAATCTAGATATGTGCGTTCTGGTATTTTTTAAGTATTTTCTCAGTTCTGTAGCTTTAGACACATGCTTTTCTGGGCCAGTGATTGAAAGCAGCCCTTCTCAAAACACATACTCTCTTCTGAGATACTAATCTTTCTCTACTTGGTGATGGACTTTTTTAGCTGCTACAAGCATAGCTCATTCTTGCAATGTGGTGGTGAAGAGTCCTTTTGCAAAGGTCTTTCCTCATCCTTTTTCTGTTTCCCCACAGCAAAACTTGTTAATTCACTTTTCTGTGTCTTACTGTGGGCAGTGTGATGGGTTTGTGGGGCTAGTAGAGATTTTTGTCATCTTTGTCATATGTATGGCTAGTTGAGCTGACTTGCCCTAAACTGAATTTTACATTGAATGATTGTCTTTTAACTTAGGATTGATCTTGTAAATACTAACTCTGGGGAAAAGAGGTAAATCACTTCTTTTCTACACTTTTATGTCTTTAACCAAAAGTGGGGGAAGGAAAGAACAGAATGATGAATGAAAGGCAGCTTCCATGATTGGAAAATTAATAAACTAGGAAGAAAATTTTTCAAGATAAATTAGTGTCAAATGAATTTCCATGTATGTTAGTTAATGGAATTGTATTCTCTGTTAAACTTCTGTCTTCCTGTTACTTCAGGAAAAGTTATAAAT
>VWZD01006799.1:59384-72234 GCA_013396695.1 Sakesphorus luctuosus | reverse complement strand
CATGGTCTAAAAGATGTGATTAAATTTCTCAAAAGGTTGAGAACTTTGGTACCTTCTGCCTATCAGGATGGTAGTATGATCATATTTTTAATATATTCACTTTTCAAATAGAGCTAAAGTATAACCAGAACTGTGGAGTTAGGCATGAACTCTACTGTGTGTAAAGACTGGTGAGTCAGTAAAGGTGCTGTGTTAATTTAATAACTAGTGCAGATATTTTAATAAACAGAACAGGGAAGCAAAACAGGCACATACAGTTAGACTGTGTTTAGTATTAGTGGAACAGACCAGTGAAGTCCATCAAAAGTTTGGAGAGAAAGAAAGAGAATGGAGAAGAAAAAAAAAGTTACCCCTTGCTATCTACTGGAAGTGTTAAGGACTGTGGTAGTTAAATCATGTTAACAAACCAATAACATTTACTTCGTACTTCAAGGCAATTTTTCATTACAGGTTCTTCTCTGTGGTTCTTTATACTGGTGGTTAATTGCAAGTACTGAATTTCCTCTGCAGCCTGTAGATCACAACACATGGGATTTACCTGCTACTTGCTTGGATTTGTAAAATTGGTGCAGATTCTCCCTATTACTTGTGAAGACAGTTAGTAGGGAGGAGTTGCCTGAAAAGCAATAAACTACTCCCAGTATGTTTGCACATAATGCAAAATGATAGAAGAATTGGATGTGCTGGTTAATACTAATGGAAGAAAAGACAAATAAATAGGATGTGGGTCAGTGTTTATGTCTTAGGAGAGGTCTGGCCTGTCCTGTGAACACTCAACATACTTCTATTACAGTATCATTCTGCACATGTGCTCCTCTCCTGCTGAGTGCTGATGGTGCAGCGCAGGACTGTGGTGTCAGCAAGATGTGACAGCTGTGCAGTCACACAAACTCAGCCTTGCTGCTTCCGAGCTCAGGGGGGCCTGCTCAGTCCAACAGTATTGAGAAATGAAAGTGCAAAGAGATAAATGTTTTAGAACAACTTGTTATGGTGCTCCATGTTATGGGGGTTTAAATAAGTTTTGCTGAATATGACTGCTGATTGCCCAGTTATTGGATAAGGCTTATCTTATGAGATATATGCCCTTAGCATTATTTCTTGCTGAATATCTAATGTACATGGCAGCCTACTGCAAACTTTAAAGTAATGATGAAGTTCCTGTTTTATTTGCTAACTTATAAATGCTGCTTTTATATATCTGCTTTCGTAGTGAATAATGTAACAGTAAAATTTTAATTTTTTGTAAGATGATGCTTGACAAAATGTAGTTTGTCTTTACAGGATTATGTTGGTGAAACTCCTATTCATAAAGCAGCTCGGTCTGGTAGTATGGATTCCATAAGTGCCCTTGTGGCTCATGGTGCGCAAATAGAGTAAGTGAGGTATTTTTTTTTGTTGTCGATTGTTGTGTGTGTAACTAACTTAGACCAGTAAACATAGATACTAATTCTGGAAAGAAAAGTCAAAACAGCAGACACCTGATTTTACAGAAGACACCTAGACATGTTCAACTGTAATGAAGCCCAAGATGTTTTGCATGTCTAGTATAAAGATTCTTTGACTTAAATGATAGCAGTGTGCTAAATTATTACTGCATTTATATCTGATACGTTAAAATATTTATCATGCTTCTGTCAGGTGACCCTAAATTGTACCCTTTTTTTCAGTATGTAGTTATTTTTACAACAAATCTACACCTTGCACTGGTGAATAAATACAGAAAACAATGCAAAAGCAACATTATGTCCAAAACAGAAATTCACACACTCTTTGCAGTTAGTGTAATACTGATTGTTAGTGTGTTGTGTATTTGCCCTGTTAACTTCTTTCTTTAAAGGTTTATGTACTGCACAAACATTCAGGAAAGCTCACAAACTTTTGCAGCTTACAGAATGGACAAAATGGATGCAGTTTTCATCTAGAAATGTTGAGTATAAGCTCTATGGCTTATAATAATGTCAATACTTTAGCAATTCATTTTAATTAGAACTAGCTGTATTATCTTAAATGGGAACTAGTTACTGTATTTTAACTTGAACTATAAAACTGAAGTTGTAAGTGAAATAAGAATCATCTAGTTAATTTCTTGTTTTACCCTTTGGTTTCCATTTTACTGCTTTTGTAATGCTGCCCTGATAAATATACCACCATATAACTCTTTTCAGTGGTATTGTAGAGTACTCAGGAAATACACTACCTTTTAAGTTAGTAGTAGTGAACCAGGGATTGCTTCACAGCAAAATGAAACAAGCTGTCTCAGTTATTGACAAGATCATGAAATCAGTCTTAAGTTTATAAATTCCCTTTTTGCATTCACTTTCAGATATTTTAAAGATAAACTTGGTTTTAAATTTACTGTGGAATTGAGCAAACCTTAATTATCATCATCAATTAGTGTTTTATCTTGTGGTTTTTACAAAGTAGCCAACCAAAAAAGAAGTTGTGGAATTGGATAAACAATGTGAAGTGATATCTGCCTTTGATCAAAGCTATTTGCAGCAGAAGTAGTGTAGGTTTATAGCAGTTTTAGTGAACAGGGAATAATTTGAATTCTCAGCTTTTTAGCTTTGAATTCCATTTGTGTTTCAGTAGAGTAGACATGTCACAAGTTTCATAGGGAATTAAACATCAGATCCTATCTAGGAAATGGTAAAATCAGAGATGCAAATGCAGCAGGCTTGTGGAGCAACCTGTATTTAGTCATTTTAGAGGATAAGGACTTGGTCCTGTCACCTCAGAGAAGTAGCTACTGGCTGATAGGGGTGGGTGAAGGATTTTTTTTCCATAGAATTCAGTTCCCAGGCTCAGTATGTTAAATTAGGCAAAATCAATATATATGCTTTTGACATTGGTTTATTTTTGATCATCTGGGTTTGAAATGCCCCATATTAATGGTTATGTTGATTTTCTGATCTGTGTAACATCTTAAAAATGGAGATGTTCTGTAAGTTTTGACTCCTGTGTTTTATGGCTTCAGTTTGAAGAAAAGGAGAGGGATTTTAGCCATAAAATCGAGTTTTAATTTGTATATATTAACTGAAATGATAATTAACTATATAAGACCAAATCAAGACTATTATTCAATACAGAACTAAGCACTAGTGCTGATCTGTACTGATGATGGATAAGACCTTTTTATTTTTACTGGGATTAGATCTTCTAATCGAATTTTTTCTTTATTTCTTCATGTAGTTACAGTATCGAAATCTAGTTTTGTGAAGATGCAGAGAAAGTCCCGTGTGACTGCAAATAGTCAAGTATTCTACTTTTACATGATATTTATAGTATACATCCAGAATTGCACCATCCCTAGTTTTTATAGCAAGTAGAACAGGGATGCTATTACACAAACACCAGTAATCAGTAGTGTAATGTTGCAAGAGACACATTTTTTATTAATGAGTGGTTATTGAAATACTGCTGTGAAAATGAAGTAACTTGGACTAGGGTAATCTTGGTACCAGTGTTTACCATATTTCTACTTTATTCACTCCGTTGGTTATATTGGAAGCCAAAGAATATTGACAATAGTCCAGTTAAAGATAAAAGTAAGAATTTTAGTTTTAACAAAATGGCCTCACTTGAATTGTTCTAGTTTGCTTTATTTCAGGCTTGTTAGTGTATTGCTTTTACAGAGAAAGACAGTATGTTGCAGTCTCTAAATTTCATTAAGCTGTTGCATTGTTTTCCTAATTGATGAGAGAATTTGGGTCTCTATTCCTGTGTAAATTTTTAATAGTATTAAAAATAATAATTGTACCCTAGTGAAAATATTTTGATTTTTTTTGTGGTATTTACCTTTTCATTTTAGCTGAAGCATATTCTGTGCACAGTATGTCCTACAGCCATAAAAATGGTTGCTCCACTAACTATGGTATTCATGGACCCTTGAAGAGGGGGAAGCAGGTGGTCACAATGTCCTCATATGAGTGAAAAGGTTTGCTGTGTAACTGACTTTTTAATGTGGATAGTACCTTTTAAAGTATCCATAATAACTGCTGGATTTTCACTAAAAAGCAATTTATGCAATTTATGTGTGGGTTAATTGTGTATTATTTATCATGGTGACAGATAAGTGTCCACAACTTTTTATGGAGGAAAGGCCTTCTTGGTGCCAGGTTTTGTTTTGCTCTTTAGCACTATTTTTTAAATGCTGTGTATTAATACAGTTACACAGATTGCATCACAGCATATATAAAAATATGAAATTCATCTGTAAATACAGGACACTGTTGAATCAAAAAAAGAATAAGCAGATGCAGATGTTAATTATCCTGACTTGAACTTCCCTCATTTCATGTCTACTTGCATACACTGCACTTCAGCATTTTGTCCACTTATTTCTCAATAANGATTTAGAGCAATGAGGCAACTTTCCAGCACTGTGTTATCCTGGGATAGAGAGTTGTAACTTGTGGAACAGGATGTGGCTTGGTATGCACCCATCGAATTACACGTAAATACTTGCTTGATTCAGAGTTTTGTTGATCAAGATACTTGAATAGTATCATAGGAAACCTTTCTGTTTGCCTGCCAGAAATCTTAAGGTTTTGGGGAAAATTGGTTTGTATACCATGATGGGATGTTACAACACCCCAAAGATACTTCCCTTTCTAGTTTCTTATAATCTGGTCTCCAGTTGTGACATGCTGGGGTGGATATACCAGTACATCTCTTTCTACCGGATGACAGATTCATACTGTGATGTTGATCTGGTTTAGGCAGACACGTCAGCCACGTTCTCATTAAAGCTCTCTGGCGTTCATTTGACTGTGTAAATTCACTCCTATAATGCCAGAAATGTCCTATTGCTGGAATTGAGTTTTTCAGCAAAACTTTACTCTCGTTCTTTGCCAGCAACTTAATTTTATTTCTGCTTTGCAATTCATGTGCCACAAACTGCATTGTGTTGTTTAAAAGAGCATCATTAATTTCTTTTCTTTCTTCTTCACAACTGCTCTCTGTCCTCCGTAACAGAAATCTGTTCGTTGGGAGTTTTTTAGTGGATTAGCCCTTTGTGAAATTCTTGTAATATGTTTCTGTTTGTGTTCACATTTTAGTCATGACCATTCTTCTGATATCTCAGCTTTTCTTCTTATTACTTGTACTTTTGAGGTTACTTTCTGAAAATCTGTCACCTCTAGTGAAGAGACAGAAGAGTAGTGATGTCTACATTTCATGATAACAGCACAGGAATCGGCCCTCTCCTTTGTGATGTAAACCCTCAGTTCCTTTCCAGTCTGGAGGGGAAGCTCACGTGGCCTTTTCTCTTTAAGGGTCTCAGGGTTCAGAGATCTCCTGCATTAGTTTCTGGACTTCTTCTTGATTTCTTAAAATCTTAGCAACTACTTGGAGTTTTTAATGTGTGCTTGTTTTTCCTGCCTAGTTAACTACCAAACTTCTAACATTGAACTGCCATCCATTTCTGGTGTTAACATACTTGTGGAGTGACTGGGTCATCTTTTCACTTCAGAAGCTGCACTGCTACATGATTTCAGTGTAGAAGAGCCAACATCCTCCTTCCTTTTGGTCATTAACCTCACCTTGAGAACAGTGCTGCAGGTTCTTACTGATCATTTGTCTCAGTATAGGATTAGGTGCTTTTTCAACAGAGAGGTTCTTATCTGGTAATTAGTATATTAATGCTTATATAGTCTGTTGTACTTTTCAAACAGACCACTTCATACACAATTCTTGTAAACCTGATTGCCTTCTGTCCAGATAGCAGTTAAATTGCTGTATTAATTGCTGTAGTTGCATTATTAGACAGTGCTGTATAGTTGGGGAAGAAAATGTGGCAGTTCTTGTTTAATTGTATGTAACAAGCATTTTAAGGGCTGTCACTGTAGTAATCTTGCAGTTTGTTCTGCCTTTCTCACTTTATAAAAATTCCTACAGAAAGGCAAATTCAAAGTGACATGTACATTTCAGTGGTGAAATACTAATTCTGAAAAAGAATTGCAAGTAAATCTTGATCGTTTGTTCCATGTTTGGTTCCGTGTTTGATTGCCAAGATTGTAGAAGAGTTTAGGGTGATTTGAGGAGCTTGTGACCATGAGATAAGGCAGTAATTTGGATTTAATATCAAGAAAATATTTAGAAATACTGAAGCAGAGTGTATATGCGTAGGTATAACTGATACAAAACCTCAGTCTTAGAGTAAACCAGTGTGGAAAAGGGTAGTTTTCATAGTTACAGCTGTTTCAAATAATTACAGGAAGCTGAGGCAAACTCTTAGCCCTGAATTCCTGTTCAGTTTGAGCACAGATTATTCTTAGTGGGTGTGGAATAACAACAGTGGTTACTGACAGCAACCCTGAAATAACACAGAATATGAGAGGTTGTGCTTTTTATGAATAAAGTACAATCCATCATTAATCCAATGATACCGTATGATCTTTCTGGAACTTACAGAGAAAGTTCACAAGATAGATGTGAGCTTGACAGGGTTGCTTATTCTTTGGTGACAAACCTCATAGCACTGGTTTCTTGGCTTTTCTTCAGTCCAAATAGCTGGATAAAGCACACTGATGTTTTCCCAAGACTTTTATATGAGGATAGCTAAGGAATGTTTGTGGTTTTTGACTGAGCGTGATCTGCCTTCACGTAAGATGCTGTGCTAATGTTCACTGTGCAGTTTCTTCTTTTCTGTCAGATAAAGTAATCTGCTGCTGTTCTGGCAACAGAGACCTGGTTGCAGTTAAGTCAGGTCAAGAAACCGAAGTGTTATGAAGTGGATCTTGGCCAGAGTTAAATACAAGGAAAGACATAAGGGTACATTATGTTCCCAAATGTAATAATCTGATCAGTTCTGATGGTTAGTCCAAGCAGTGGTGGTTGTGATCTGTACAGGTGCTGGGCTTGATCTGCCAGTTCTTTTTGACTAGGTATATGATGAGAGAATTGTTAGTGGCAACGTGTGCTCTAACCTGCTCTGTTGATTTGGGTTTTGTCTGCTGATCTAATTTGTGTCTTTTTAGGAAAATTGTTCATAGATCAATTAGCATGTTTGCACCTGGACCAAAAAACAGGAGTTAGTTGTGGCATGGCCCAGAACATGTTCCAGTTGATCAGAAAAGTGTTCTAATGTGTGTCATGTGCTGCCAGTTACAAGATGTGTATCATTGCATGGAGCATTAACAAGCCCTGGAAGAGCTTGGGTGGCTATAACTTAAGGGAAGCATTACCTTCAGTTTCGGCTTCATTCTCTTTTCTTGATGTGGTGTGTACATGATAGATAAATTTTCTGTTAAATAGAAGAAAATCTAAGTTGGAAAAACTTTCTTGTGAAGCTCGTTTGAAGTGGTGTTATGTACTTCAGCAGTTTCTTTATCCAACAGGTCTATTGTCTGCTTGAATGAGAGCATCAAGTTATTTTTGTCGCCCCAAAAAATTGAATCATGTAGTTCAATAGTCTCCCTCTATTATGGGAAAATCATGAATCCATCTAGTACTTACCGGCCTTTCATTCTTGATACTTTTTCCCCTTTTGGCACAAAAATACCTTAAAATTCATTTACCTCTTCAGTTCTGCTCACAAGCTTTCACTGTCCAAGCGTTTTGTACTGACTCACTTGAACTTTCTTCAAGTTTAGCACATCTGAGAGAAGCTTGCTTTCTTCATTTTTCTAATTCTAAGCCATCATTGGTTTCCAGTTCCTATGTTGAAGAGAAATAATATCCTTTTATTTGCTGCTAGGGGCATCACTTTTCAAGTGAGAGTTTGCAATGAACCTTTCCTTCATAGTTTTCTGTAGCACCTTATTCATTGTAAGCAACTGCAATTCCTGCCCTCTCTAGAAACATGATAGCACCAGCAATGATAATTCTCACTGTCATAAAGTTGGCTGGGTAACTCCTGCATTCTCTTTGGATTTAAAGTGGCTGCAGTACTATAAAGGTGCTTATTAGGAATTCATTTTTGTGAGTGATCTAGGAAATACTTGTTTTCATTTTGATAGGAAAGGACTTTTCTGTTCTGCAGTATTGCAACTAGACTGTTGTTTGAAGAGCTCCCATGGTCTGTCACACTTGCCCTTTGTCAGCTGTATTTAGGGATCACTTATTACATAAATAAGACTTTAAAAATATTCTTGCTTGCTGGTACCAGGCAAAGTCAAATAGGCCTGTATTTTTCAGGCAAAATTTTACTTGGTAAAGTGAATATTTTTTACAAAAGGCACTGAAAAACAAAATCCGCTGTTTGAAGTCTTTATTGAAGCATATAAGTGAGAATAAAGGTAACAACAATAAATCACCTAATGGTGCTCTTGTAGTAATTCTAACATTGCCTATGATGGTTAATGAATTCTTTCTTCTGCCATTTGTTCAACAGTGAGTTGAAGTATCTAGGAGGTCATTATAACTGCATAATTCATGGTTCACCTTGATTTTTTTGTAGAAAAAGTGGCTTCTCAGAGAAGAGTCCTGTCCAATATATTCACCTTGTTATGATTTTGGAGGATGTTCACGGAAACTCTTACCGCTGTTTTTAAATATCTAAACCAATTTCAACTGCCAAATGCTTTGTTGTGAAATAAAAACTTGGCACCAACTTGTGCTTTTGTAGATGCCCAGTGTGTAATTCTAGCATGAAATTTTATAGTTGTCCCTAGCAGTGACACACATCTGTTTAGTTAAGAGTATTTTTCTCTTGGTACCTGAGAAGGAAGAAAAAATTTGAAATAATTTTATAACTTCTGTATTTGGACACCAAAGGGTTAAAACACTTACTGTTTAGTATTTTAAAATCATTTTGCTTAGAAGTTTTAGACTAGTATGCTGCTGTTTATATAGGAAACGTTTTTTTCTCACTGTGGGGGTTTTCTGATCTTTTCTCTCTTTTGTTTTGTTTTAATCCTTGTATCTGCTAATTTTTGTATAGGAATAGCTACTAATTCTTTTGAGATACAGCCTACTAAATTTAAAGTAATTGAAGCCATGAGTTGACCGGTAATTTTAATCCATTCTCTGTAAATTTCAGTGAAGAACTGACAAATTGGTTTCAGGATGAAAGTAATAATGCTTTAAAAGGCATAAAAGGCTTAGTATCTTGTTGTTAAGGTGGTCACATGATAATGGCTTACATATTGAATAATGTGCTACAGCACTTTATGTATGTTAATGTGCTTTTAATCTTAATGTTGCCTGCAAATATGTGATCCCTTATGGTATAAGTTTCCTGTTTATGCACCATTGCCCGTTTAAATCAAACAGAAGATTCTGAAACTGTAAAAACTACACATGTCAATGTTTTACAGCTACGTAATTCGAATTGACTTGATTTTTTCAAGTAATCCTAGAAAGGGGGAGCATTCCATATAGAAACTGCTGAAACTGCCACAGGTGCTTCTCCGAAAACCTTACAGTTGTGGCATTGAATGTTCAGTATCGCTTCCTTTCTGCACACAAGGCATACTGTTGAGGTATTTGTTGCGGTGATTGGTTTTAATGCTAATCTAGGAATTCAGATATAGAATCTGTAGATTTGCATGCTTTGCTTACCCTAATTTACAATTATCTACATTTTTATTTGTAAACTAACAATAGATAAGTTGAGATCAGTAATTTTTAACAGATATTACATTGATATACGAAAACTGTGGTTTATTTTCTTAGATTGTCGCATGGCATTAACAAAAACACAGGTGTAGGCACTGTAATCACTTTCAAATTAAACATTTAGGAGATTTTTTTTACATATATGAATGTTTTTTCAAAAAGATCTATTGTTGACTTTTCGTGGCAAATGTTTGTTTTGTTTTTCAAGGTATGTGACATTATAAGTGGAAGATAGTGTATTTCAAATGTATTTCTATGTTAAAAACACAGCTATTTTTCCACAACTGAAGCAACTTAGAAGCAATTTTTTTAAAAGTAAATTCAATATAATTTATAGTCCAATGTAAGAAGCACAAGTTTTTATGTTTTCTTTCTACAAATCTTTCAAAGAATAAATTTTGTGAGTTATCCTGAAGTAAATCTTTCTTGCATGAAGCTAGTAATATTAAAACAATTTGAAGTTTTGGATTGGGGTTTTTTTTTGCTTTCTCTGACATAGACATAGTGAAACTGTCTTGATTATGTTTTGAGAGCTTGCCTCAGGTTTTTTCCTTCCTTTAGTGAACTTACAACAACAAACTGTGATTAGATTGAAATAATAAAAATATCCTCCTAAATAAAGCTAAACTGCAAGTTGAATTCATGTTCCTGTACACCAGTCCTGTTTGATAAGATAATGCCTTTGTCTCTATTGGTTTTGAACACCAGTTGAATTACACTTACAGCCAACGTTTTTGAACATCATTTCAGAAGATGGAAATACCCAAATGTGCCTCATCAGTGTACTCTTTATAGCTGCTTTAGTTTGATACCAGCACTCTGAGGTGAGCTCAGCCTTTAGAATGGGAGTTCAGATGGTGTCAACCAGAGGGAGAAAAATGGGTATTAACAAAAAGTCCTCCTCATGCCAAGACTAGTCAGATTTGAAGACTGCCTGTGGACATCACTTGATGGAAGAAGAAAAATGTTTTAGAAGAGCATTTGTTGTTTCAAGCACAGGTGTGTGAATAAATGTATATGCAAACATCAGAGTTTTAACTCAGTTTATCAGTGCGTGTTTTGAGTTTGCTTATAAAAGACCTGTCACTACAGAACAATTCAAGTCTCATCTGTCAAGGATCTTCAAGTTCACCTACTTCTACTTATCCATATTCAGACTTCTGTCAACTTTTCTCATGTTTTTTTTTCTATTTAGAGTAACTTTATAATACGAAAATGTGCCCTTCCAGTTACACGTCTTCTTTTGCTTTGGAGTTAGCATCTTATACTTCTGTACGTTGAAGAAAACAAGATGTCTTTATTTCCAGCTCCTGGATTTTAGCCTACAAGGAGGTTGAGGGTAAATAATATGCTTCGTGATTCTAATTTGTTTCTAGTAATAAGAATTACATGGAAACAGTGAATAAACTATAAAGCAAAAAAATATGCTGCCATGTGAAAGAACCTGAACAGGACTCAGTCGTTTTTCAAATACTTGAATTGCTTTGCAAAGGATGCAAGGTATGTGTTTTCTAAACACGGAGCAAAGTGACTTTCTAAATTGACTTACCAAATCTGTGTTTAGCCCTGGGCAGTGTTAAGTAAAGAATTTGCCTCCTGTTTGTCAGTTCAAGCCTTCACATATGTTCCTGTCTGGAATAGGTGCCGAAAAGGCAATATATTTTCAGAGCTTTAGTCTTCCTTCTTCAGTTTTTCCACCTGTTCCCATTGCTTGACTGACCTTCAGAGTTGTCTTCAGTTTTTGACCTTTTTAATTTTTTGCTGGAGAGAAAGGGAATGAAGTTTTTGGGGCACAGCTGTCTGATTTGATAGTAACTGGGCCAGTCTGGTCAGTGAATATCGTGCACCAAGTCAATGAATACCATTTAATAAAGGCTGACTAATCATAAAATGCATGTAACTTTTCAAGGATTATTCTGATTTTCTTATTTATAACATTTTTCCATCCTTACACACCTTCCTTGCCAGTAGTTTCTTGCTTCATAAGATCATCCTTGAAAAATGCAGTGTATGTAGCTTGCATTTTGTCTTGTTTCAGCTAGGTAAGTAGCTTAGAGAAAAAAACTCAAAAAAACCTCATAAGCTTGTTCTCAACTTTGGCATCTTGGCCATGGGAAAAAAAGGTTAAAAAAAGCCAACAATCAAAAAACCTACAAAACATAAAGTAAAACCTGGAAGAAATTTCCGTACTCTTTTTTTGAATTCTGAGTAACGCAGTTGCAGAAATAGAGCTGTCATATTTGCTCTATGATGAGCAGTAACAAAAGGACAGGTTACCTGAAGGTTTAATGTAAAAAAATGTGTTCCAAGCTTCTTTCGAGCTTCCCCTATTTCAAAGTGTTCAGGGTAAAAGATGAAAACTAGTACTAATGGGATTTTTTTAACTTACTGAAAAAATGGAGGGTGAGTGGAACAGAAGATGTTTTTCAAGAGACATGACATTTGAGATAGTTTTATCCATGTTGTCCAGTGGTTTACTTTTTTCCACTGTTTTGTAGCCCAGGACTTAAAGTTATTTTCAGTTATAATATCCTTAGCCTACTCTTCTTCTTTATCTGTGCAACTATGGGAAATGAAATGCCTTTCAAGGCTTATAACTGAAGTATTTGTATGTAGTGATTATCACTTTTGAGTTTTCTGCTTGTTGATTTTTCTTATTTTTAACTGTGCAGTCCATGTCATGTATAGTCTTCTTAGCAGCCAGATGAGTCTTCAGTTACTCTTCCTTTCACTTGATAGTCAGTACACAGGATTGCAGTTCATAACCAAGGGCTGACACAGGGATTGCACGTAAAGGTTTGAACTCCTCTTAGCCTTACGTGTGGTTGAGACGGTGAACTGTTTCTATTTTCATCTCTATAATCTAGTCTGTTGACAGTAATGTCACTTACATTCTTAGCTCTTGGGCTGAGTTGAGGTAGCTGCTTCATTTTCAGCCCTTGGCAACATTTGAGACAGATCATACACCGCAGATTTAGTAATAGATGTGTTTCTGATTCCTTGTAATTACTGCTGGAACTGAGTGGTTCCAATCCAAGTCCAGTTTAGCACATTTAAAGAATGATCTAGTAAATGTCCTAGCTTTTACATTCATTCAAGTACCCCAGGGTTTCTGGAAGGACTGTATTACACTCTGTTTTTCTGTTGCACACTTGGAATCCCTATACTAATGGCAAGATTTCTAAATTATTTTGGAATTATATAGAGCTCTTCAATCTGGTAAAACTGTGATGGCTGTTTAAGAGTGTTTTCTTTCCTACTTTGTTTTTGTTCCTAGTTGAGTTAGCCA
>VWZD01006799.1:0-59283 GCA_013396695.1 Sakesphorus luctuosus | reverse complement strand
CTTTTTTTATCTTTCTAGCCTGGTTTTGAGAAAGTGACAGGAACTTTCTGCAAAACTTGTCAGCTTTTTCTTCATATTATTATTGGAATGCAAGCCTGTTTAGCTGAAATTTGAAAGTATATGCAAGTCCCAGAATAATCAAGCTTTGAGTAAAATAATAGACATTGACAAATAGATAGAGAAAAAACTCAAATTAGTGTTCTCACAGTGAGGGTTCAGAGAGAATTTGGGATTTGTGTTCTCTTTCTTAGTGTTTGACCAGAAGGTTTTTAGTCATCTACATTCTGTAATCTTTTCTTAGATCGAACATTTTGTTTTCATTACTAACTTCTGAACACATTCTCTTGAAATTCATAGGCTAAATTCAGGTTCACACTCTTAAGAAAGATTCCTAAACTCTCAGAAGCAAGACTGTAATATCCAATGGGCTTAAATCCCTTAAAAACCTATGCAGTGCTTTCAGAATACTTCTGTAGAACAATCTTTGTATATCTGTTAAGAGTAAGGATGGGACGGATCTTAAAATATCAGGTGTCATTACATTTTAAAATAAACTCTTAAGTTCATTTATTTTGTTTCTGAGTAATCTAATTCTGCTTTCCCAGAGATTGGTCATGTAGCCTTACACATTTGGATCTTTGTACATCTCCAAATGCCTCTGGCATCTCGTATTGACGTTGGTTTGAGGAATGGTGACTTAACTGTAGTATGCCTTACAGTTGATTTTTCAAAGCACAGTTATTTTTCAGTAACATTTTCTAAGTAATAGAATTACTGACTCATTGAAGTTATTTAGGTGGTCACTCAATACCATATTGTTTCTGTCCTTCTTGTCTTTGTGTAACTTTAATTTGCTCTTGATTAGATTTCCTTTACTGTCCTTTTGGAGCTCGGAAATTTAAAACAGATTTTTGTTTGGACCAAAACAGATCTGTTGTAATTTGTTTCTTAAGGTGTAATTTCGTTGTGTTACTTCTGTATGCTGCACAAGTAAACCAGAACTACTAAAATAATTGAATTTTAGCTGGAACCTTAATAAGACACCTGGTTCAGCATGGGAAAGGATTGGCTGTATTTTGCAGAACTTCTTAAATTGAGGAGGGGAAGAAAGACTTTCTCTTGATGCCTATCTTTAATTATCTTTTGTATTAATCCCATTTATTTACTACCTGCACTGGATGGACAGAATATTCTGTTTTGCAGCTGTCTTCAAGGTATTCTAAACTGATACCACCATCTTGCAGTTTCATTTCTTTTGTATAACTAAGTTTTTCAGTCTTCCAAAGTCTTACTTTCTAGACCTCTCGACTGCTGTTCTCTGGATTCTCACTAGGTAGTCCAAGTTAAGTGGTGACTTAAAATAGTGTAGTATGGAATGAAATTAACCCTGGTCTAGCCTACTGGGTTTTGTGGTTTCGTAGTATTTCAATTTACCCATTTATGGAAATGGTCTTGCTGGAATAGTCAGCTTCTAAAATTTTTTAGTCTCATTTTTATAGCAAAAAAGTTACAATTATCTGGGAAGCAAATCTGGGCTTTGTTCTTAGATCTCTTCACATGAGTTGTTTTCTACTTTGTATCAGTTTCAACAGAATCAGGTCTGTTAATCTCCTGAAATCTTACTCTCTTGACTGGTCTAAGTAATGGACTTGTCTAAACTATTGAAGCCAAGGAACAAAAATTCAATTTTTCTGACCAGTTACATTTGTCTGGAAAGGCAGAAAAATATTAGGAAAGATTAATTGGCATCTTTTGCTTTGCCATCTAGTTCTGTCATTTCTGGCTCTCTTGTCTCCACTTTCATGCTCTTCCTTATGAAGTTAGCCTAAATGTGTAAGCACAAGATCTATGTTTTTGTTAATCCATATGATATACAGCCCTTCTTCAAATTAAACCTGTACCTGCCTACACGCCCTCTCTGATTTAATTTATAATCTCCTTGATGCATTACAATACTCAAAATCAATGCCATTCTCTCATGCACGGCCAAGTCTTTATTCTAATTAACATAGTGAATCCCAGTACTTATGATGTCACACACTTTGAAATGAGAAACAAACCAGAAACAAAAGTATAAGCAAAGCATAACTAAGTATAGCATCTTTATCTATCTGTCTTTTTCTATATATGTATATATTTTGTTGTTAGGAAGAATAGTGATGTTGTTGTTACCTTAGAAACCAGAATGCCATGGACAATTGCCAAGTCATGTTACGTTTGTTTTGAGTATTTGATCCTTTGCTCAAGTTAAAGCAATAGATTGCAGAATAAAATGCAGAAGATGGTAAAACTCAGCACTTAATTAGTCTGAAGTTTATGTAAAGATCAGATACTTCGGACTATATTAGAATAAAGCATTTTGAGAAGTTTAAATAGGAAGATGATTTAAAGCACATAGTATATTGATTTTATTTAAAAGTGTATTGTCTCCCAAATTTTGCTTAGAAGCCAGATATATGTGCAAAAAGTTAAGTTAGTTATAAAACTAAGATTAATAACTAATTTCTTAATGGAACTTTGCTAAGTGTATGTTTTCTCTCATCACCAGCAGATAGATAGTCAGTAAGGGCAGCAGCAGCAGCAAGCTAGCGTGATGAATGAGTGTAATTCAGTTTCTTTGCATTGTACAGCTTGAGAAATGCCAGTGGCCTGACAGCAGCAGACCTTGCACATACCCAGGGCTTCCAAGAATGTGCCCAGTTTCTCTTGAACCTCCAGAACAGTCACCTGAACCGTTTCTATAGCAATGGCACCTTAAATGGGGTTCATCAGAATGCAGGTCCCAATCCATTCAGTGGTGGGACAAGTCGAAAGAGATCCTTTGAAGATACAGAGTCTGCTGGAGCAAAGAAGGCTAGAACAGAAGGTGAGACCCCAGAGGTAAAAGGGGTGGGTTGATACTGTTGCTGAGAAAGGTAAATAAACATTTTAAAGCCTTTTTGAGTGGATGTTGAGTATTATTGACAAACTCATATATCTAAATTACATATTAATTACAAGAAGCAGATGAATACGATTCCATGCTGCAAGATCCCAGTTCTCTCCGTCATCATCTTGGCATGTTCAGAAATTTCGATTTCCAGAGAGTGTTATAGCTGCACGATGCCAAGAATAATTATGCAGAGGAGTAGGAGCTAAAATTATTTTTTACTCCTTCCTCAGTTTCTTTACCTTCAGGAGAGCCAAATAACATTGTGTTGATTCACACAAAGGGTTGGATGTTCTGATGGTAATTTTCCACTTGGGGATTAATTTGCAATTCACAAACTGTACTGGATAAGGTGAATGAAAGAAATTTAATGCAGAAAGGTTTCTCAGATAAGGGGGGTTATGTCTGTAGGTTAACATACCTTAAGTTTCCAGGATGGTGTTACAAGGGGAACTGCTCTCTTAGAAGAGGATGTAAGGCTTGAATTAGTCTTGAAGATTCCTGTTCAGCCTTGTGCATTGAGGATAGATACTTCCTTGCCAACAATGATGCAATAGTACAACCTGAAGATACTTTGTGGTAGCTCTATGAAGAAACCTGTTTTTATATCTTATACACACCTTGAGTAACACAATAGAGAATATCTCCTTCCTTTCTGTTGGTCATCCCATTAAAGTCTTACTACAAACAAAGCAGCAGTTCTGCACTCAGACCTCCTTTTTGCTGTGGTTAGCATCAGGAGTGGGACTTCATAGATTTTCATTGAAGACACTGTTTCAGTTGTTCTAACATATGTGCCTTCCAATGAGTCAAACAGAATGGGCTTAAATAGTAATTATTTCTAGATAAGAGGGAAATTGAGACCTAAGTCATGTTTCTAAATATGCCATGGGCAACATAAATTACATCAATATTGACACTAGTATTTGTTCAGTACTTGGTGTGCGAGCACCCAAGCACCACTTCCAGCTAGCCCATGATCAGATGCCATAACTGAGTACTCCATAGCTGGTCACAGGATGCGTTACTTCATGTAGGTGGTCTAAATGATAAATTTCACAATGAAGAAGAGTCCCTGTGCAATAAAATACAAGACTTCAGGAATAATGTCCCTAAGTAGCTACACAGAGTAAGAAAACCTGCGCAGTGTCCAGGGTGCCCGTAAGACCTACAGAAAAATGTTTTCAGTGCATTGATGTTCTGCTACTAGAAGGCACTGCTTGAATCTTTTGAAGAGCTTCTTCTGAGTGTTCCTAACCAGCCATCTCTTTTGAGTTTCAGAATGTGACTCCAAGCAAGTCCATAGGCAGTGTTTCCCTGCAGTCTGTGTGGGTGGCACTGGGCTAGCTATGTGTATTCTCCATGTTGCCCTGAAATAGCAGTATCTGCATCACCTTTCACTGCAAACAGTTAGTCCAGTGCATAAGTTAGATCAAACATAAAAATAGACAACACAAGTGAACAAGACCTCCTAACCAATTACATAAATACTAAAAAAGCAATGGGAGTAGGAAATCTTTTGAAATTGTTACCATACAAATTTGTAAGACCTTTGCCAACAAATGCAAGAGCTTTACTGCATTTGCCTGAAGGTTTCTAGATTAACTAAGAGATGCATCTCAGCTGTGAAAGCTGCAGTTTCTAATTGACATGTCTGCCCTCGAAGACATCATCAGTAATAGCTATCGTATCAATGTAAAAAGTCTGTTGCAGTGAGAATGAGTCACTGTCCCTGAGGCATTTTTGTAAACAACAGAGCTGAGTAATGAGTCATCAGTATATCTTCATGCTTAGCTGGCCTTTTTACAAAATGAGCTCAATTTTATGTCAATTTTGCCACTGAAACCACACTAGTCTGTTATGCTTTAAAGACTATTTGCACAGGAGGTTCCAGGTGTTCGAAGAGTGCAGGGGAGAATCAGGTTTTGATGGCCATACGCCAATTCAGAACAACTACTGCGCTGAAAAAATTGCTTTTTGTGACAATATTTGTCCCTTATAAGAACCTGTAAACAGTAGAGTTGCAAGAAGATAAATAATTACGCTGTACTTTGCCCTGGAATACCTGAAGTGGGCAGTGAATGGGGTTTACTTGTAATTTCATTTATATGCACACATGTGTATCTACTATCAGGTGCATAGTATTAAACCTTCAGCCTCCAAATTAAGCGACACTGATACATGATACACTATGATTCAAACTAATAGCTTTCTCAAAGGTAATGCAAAAATGAGTTCTGAAGGCTGAGGCTAACTAAACAGAAGTAACTTGGTGGCCAGTTTCAGAATATACACCAGGTTTTTCATTTTTACTTATAAACATGAGCTGGGTTTTATGTCAGTTCTAGAAATTTCACTGTTCTTCCTGGGCAGGTTGGCAGAGGGTTGTGCTCAGGGTCAGAGATGATGATGATGATGCACATCAGGCCACCTGATTACACAGCTGTTCATGGCAGTCCTAATCCTGGCCCCTCTGGTCCAGCCCTCAGTGGGTTGACTGCACTGCTCTGTGTGTGCTGCACGTTTTCCTGACTTGCTGCACAAAACCAGTATCGTGAGCCTCAGCATGGCTGCTTCGGGTGTTCTTGTGAGGTGGGGATGGAGGCCATTTCCAGGTGTACTCTTGAGCTGACCAGCATGAAAGAGCACTTATATATTCTTCTAGGTAATTAGAAAAAAATGCCTTTGTTCCTTGCTTAGGGTAGTTTGAAGTTCACAGATCCAGGGGCCCTGGTGTCGTAAGTCCTCTCTGATCTCTTTGGGCCTGGAACGCTTTAGCTATTGCTTAAGATTCTTTAACGATGAGCAGTTCACAAAAATTTTGGTTGTACCCAAGACAATGAGAGCTGACTTGCAGTCTGCCAAAGCAGCTCTTTATAACATGAATGTTTGCTGCGTAAATAGAAAGATAAAGTTGTCTCCATGTGAGAGCAGGGCAGGGCCTGCTGGGATAGAACTGGAGGAGCTCTGGGCAGTAGATAGGAGGTAGTGAAGTCAAGCCCATCTTGGTTATTAAAACATTCCCCACAGGAGTCTCACCACTTGGCAGCTGCTCTCAGAAGACAGAATTGTGCATTTAGCTCTTGAACAGTCTGGTATGAATAGGGGGAATTACTGAGACCTGGCCTTGGGGAGTGAAAGAGGAAATGGTCCACACTGACAATAGACAAATGTGGGACAGAGACCTTTTTTCTGTTGGGCATGTTAGCTGTAAATCCTGAACATGAGTAACTTAAATTGCTCTTTTACTCAACCACTTAGTACATTAAACTAGTAAGTTTGATGTGCAGGTGCAAAGTCTTATAGGTACCCTGGTAATTCTTTGTGTTGAGGAATTGAAATGACTGAGCAAATATTTTGTAGTTACTCTGCATTTTGAATCTTGTACATCAGAAGCTTTCAGATGTGCAAAATTTACATTTCTTTGTTAAAAGTTTTTGCTTTAATAATCAAAATACTTACCTGTTGGCTGAATTTTCAAGTGGGCAGCAGTGACTAAACATGACTCCTTTTTTTATCAGCTTACAGCTTTGATGGCTTAATACCAATGACGAATGGAGGAGCTGAGGACGATGCTGACAATATGCACGTTGATAGAGAGTTTGCTGTTGTATCAGGTGGGAGTGGACAGTTTGCTGTTAACTACAACAACATTCAAATGGTTGAAGACACCAAACAACAGGAGAGTACTTCTGTTGGACCAAAAGAAATTGAAATATACACTGTTTCTGCAATGCAAACTCCTTGCCGTTGCAAGAATCAATATGCATTTTATTTTTAAGTCTAAAACTTAGTCTTTCATTTTTGCACATTGTTCAGAGTCGTGGAAACTATTGTATTGCTGTAACACCCATTATATTGGGGGTTTAGTAGGCATCAAAAATTAGCTGTTTCTAGCAATGTATTGTAATGGTGAAAGAGAACATTTATTAATCAGTTCTTAATATTTCAGATAAACAGAAATCCACGATGGCTGTTTCACTTTTAACCTGAGGCTTGTATTACATTGTGCCTTGCTTTTCGTTGCTATGTCAGGTTAAAGGGAATTCAGAAGTAATTTTATTACATAATTTTGATTAAATGGATTTCATGGCTAATAAGACAACTTGATAGGGAAACATATCCTAGCTTTGAAAATAACATGTTATGACAAAACTATTCAAAATATTACAACAAATACTATAAAAAGTAATCTAGACGTACATCATATGTTCATAATTTGTTCAGACACAATAGCATAAGTGCAGGATCCTGCTGTGGGGTTTTTATGTAAATAAGATTGGATATCACAGGTCTTAAACTACTATTTGGAACAAGTGTACCTTGGAAAACAGTTTTTGTGTTTTGTACCGATCTTCATAAGACAGTCAAAATGTTACTAGTATTAGTGAATATTAATGCTCAAAGTTTTTTAATGGCTGCTTAATCAAGATGCTTTTGGTAACCCCGGGATGTGTATAGAGTTTGATTAAAACTCTTGGGTCAGCTTTTTCCATGCACTTTGTAGGTTAAGACATGAAATTACTATGATAGTGCATTACTACATTCAGAAATGAATTTTTTATTTATTGATTGATTTGTTCTGCCATAAATATGTTTACGCTTTGTACCACATATCAGATTCACCAAAGGGAATGATAATTAATAGATATTTTAATATATTAGGAATAAATGTATATACATATACATAATCGATACTTTAAAAGTAGACTATGATATTTTCCAGTGATAATTACTAAATGTTCTTACATATGGAAAATGATTGTCTTTCATAAATATACTCTATTACTATAGGTGCTCATTTTTAACAAATAGTAACATTCTATAATTATCACTAGAACAATTCATTATCTACTTTTGCATATTACCAAACAGAAGTGCCATTTTTATTACATTTGATTTGGCAAAGCCAACCTATAATGGTTGATTTTTAAAAGTTAAATTTTGCACTTTTGAGTTAATAAACACTATATGAAATTCCTTCTGTGCGTTTTCATCACTGGAATACTAGCTTTGATGTCTTGATGGGTTTGTAGGGGTTTTTCCACTTTTAGGAAGAATTTATAGTTAGTGAGTTCAGCTGATGTGGTTATTTTAAGTTGTGTAGGGACTAAACAGGAAACTCCAGTGAGTTACAAACTGAACACATTTCTTGGCATTACATATTGGGGTCTGTTGAGTATCAGTAGTGTAATTTGTATTTCTGATAATAGCCATGCAAAAGACTTAATAGAGAACCAAAACTTCAGATCCTTCTTTGTCAAACAGTGGTACTCATTATGTGTCACTTAAACGGGAGCCAATGTTTTACAGATGCGGGAAGTTGCCAACAGACGAACTGGCTTAACTTGGATACACGCAGTAAATGCGCTCCTGTTTCGCACTGGGGTTCATGTGTTCATGTATACATAAACATATGTGCATGTATCCAAAGATAACTACAGAATGCAAAATCTATAAACGCCACCACGTAGGTCTGCAGAGTCTGTGTTTGCCTTGTTCATCTTTACCAGCATAGACATAAATTTCATTTTTAAGGCAGAGTATGTCACGCATTTTTTGTGCTAGTACTTTTGAGTACCACTGCAAAAACATGCATTTCAGAGAGACTGATGAAATCTGTTCATGGAAACAAAACCTAATTGTACTGATTACTAACTTCAAAGGAGAAACTGCTTCAAAGCAGTTGTCAGTGGGTTTTGCATGCATATTTTTAGAATTTTATTTCCTACTACTGATACTTTTTAGTCTTCTGTGCACTCTGCTCTTGCTGCTGTGTGGCATTTTGTGTGTGGTTTGTACAGATGCTATTATAAACTTGTCATTAAAAACAAACCTGCCCAGTATGTTGTCTGGCAAGCTGCTAGGTAAATTGAAGTACTTTCTGAATAAAGGAACTTGGAAACATTTTGTGTTAGCACCCCAACTAGCATTTCTTTATTTGACTTATTTCTGTGCATACTGTACTGTGAGAGTTACCACTAAAAAGAAAAAAATAGAGTCACGGTTAAATTACACCTGAAAAATTAAAACCCAACCCTTCACCCTCTCACAGATACTCTGTTCTTGTATGTACATAGTCTTTCATCTCAAGAGGGCATTACAGTTAAGGCGGAAAGATGCCTTTTGGTCCACCTTTGAAAACACTGCCCAGAGTGTGGTCTTCTGCACTTATTTCATACAGCTGAAAGAAAAATAATCTGAGAAGTTCACATTGTCTTTGCAAAGATTAATATAGGCATATTTACAAGTCAAATGTAGATAGCTGCATTTTCAACATAAGAATCCATGCTACAAGCTTACTGGTCAGCTGTCATTACTTTGAACTACCTACATCGTTATAAAGAAAAGGTAGATTTATTTTCAAAGCTGTGTATGGAAATATTTTTTAAATAAGTGAAGTATAGTGGAGACATTTTGATGTATTTGCATTTATTCTTAATTGTTGGTGACAGGTGTATTTCTTAATGCAGATATGAATAGCAGTAGCTCCATATTGAATGCACTGACAAATGGATGTGCCATCAATGGACATTTGGATTTCACCGCTGCACAACAGCTCAGTGGGATGGATGCCAGGCGTGAGGAGTGCTTAGCATTAACACCTAACGGAATAATTCCTGGAATAACTTCTCCCAGTAGGCATCGAATTCATACCAGTAACGGCACTGAGGAACCAGAAAAAGCCATGAGTAATTCCACCGATATGTGTGGATCTCTCCATCTCAATGGAAGCCCAAGTAGCTGTGTTTCTAACCGGCCCTCGTGGGTGGAAGACCCTGGAGATACTTTGCACTATGGACACTATCATGGTTTTGGGGATACTGCTGAAAGCATCCCTGAACTCAGTAGTGTTGTTGAGCATTCCAATTCTGTCAAGGTCGAACAGAGATACGACAATACTGTCCTAGGCACAATGTATTTGTATCATGGTTCCTAGATGAATGACCTTTATATCAAATGCATATTGAAATTGCTACCAAATGAATCTGGGGGGAAAAACCTCGCATAGCATTAAATTTGAAGATTGCAACTTGTTGCTATTTTTACACTTTGTTTATATGAAAAGTAAACCTTTAATTTGATGGCCTTATACAATAGTTGTAGTTTGTTGCATGTATGGGGCTTATTTAGTGATAAAATAGGTGCTGTCATGATGGAATGTTTATTGTTTTCATTTTTTTATTATGGAATGTTCTGGGTTTTGTATTTTTTTTCTAAGCTTGTGAACACTATCCCTTTTTAGAGCTGTTTTATTAAAACAATGTTTAATTGAATTTTGTGAAGAAAATGTTACGTATCTGCATCACTTAGAGGTAAACATTTTTCGTTTCTGTATCTTCTGCTGAAGCTATGGTAGCAATATCAATGCCAGCTCTCACTATGCAAGGTTGAAAGTGGCAATCTTCCGGAGCTTCTCTGACTTTATAGTTTGTATATTTGTTTGGTATAATTAGATGTTCATCTTTAAACTTTTTGAACAAGTTGTTTAGAAACACAGGGACAAATTTGGAAGAAGTTACTGTTTCTGTAGCATAGAAGTGCTTTTTGTTGTTGTTGGGCTCTTTGCATTACAGAGTGGGAAAGTTTGGTCGCAGTTGGGTGTGCCTCAGGTTAGCTCTGTGGTGGCTTCTCTCCTTTATGTGTGTGCTTGATATTTTACCATAGCTCACAGACCAGAGGCATGTTGGCACTGTTCTGCTTTGTATGCAGTTTAAAATTGCTGTTACTCGTTACAGAATTTGCCAAGTCAAAATATTTGAGTTTGACTGTCTTGGATATACATTTATTGTCTTTTTTTTAACACATGCTTTGAAAATGTAATGTTGTGTACTCTTTGGGCTATGCTCACAGAAAATATGTTGTATTTAATGCTTAATACACAAATCAAAATTCTTATAGGTGCACTATATGAGCACTAATAATATAAGTTGCTGCTTGTGTTAAAAGTGAAGAGTGGGGAAGAATATAGTAAATGAGATAAGCCCTCTGAAATGTGTTGATTTTTTTGTTCTTGTTTTGTTTAAAAAGGGACCTTTACAAATTGGATTAAAAAAATAAACATATTACATTGTATCTGAATATTTTGTTTACATGTTATTATTTTAGTGGCAATCTGAGAAGCCTTTAATAGTTTATAGCTCATAATTCTTCATAATCTTTCTCAGTGCTGCTGTGGAATTTCATAATTTTGTCAATATGTGGAAGCAAATGGGAAGAGCCCAGAAAGTTGTCCTTGACTGAATTACAGAAGCACACACTGGATATTCTGTGTATGATGTTTATATCAACCTTCAACTCCAAAAATGGGTTCAAATCCTGTCTGTCTGATTCTTATAGAAATTATAGTCTCTTTCAAACATTTTTATGCAAAATGCTAATAACTATGGAGAAGTCAGTATTTTAAATAGCCATTATACTTAAGTGGTTTACTTCACACAAGGTGCTCACAGCATATTGAGAGTAGCACTGATAAGAAAATCAACCAGTTCTTTTGTAGGTAATTGGCCAGGCCAGACAGTTCTTTGATGGTTTAATTTGCTGATGTGCTGTCCAGAGGAACATGTGCTATTATAATCATAGTACCATGTTTTGGTTTGAAACCTTGGCAAAATGCAAAGTGTAAACCACAGCAACGAAGCTCCCTCCCCCTGCCAAGAAAAGGGAGGGAAAAAACCAAAAAACTCAAAACAGAACTGGTTTATATATTTACACAGAAAAGGGAAAATTAAAAGCAAACTACAATATAAAATGTATATACAAAGATAAGAGAGAACAACCAACCTCCACCTCCCACCAAAGCAGATCTCATTACTCTGGATCCATAAAGCACTTCAAAAGACACCTCCCAAGAGACACCTGGCAAGAGAGGAGAAAAACTAACAATAAAAAATGTTTATTTCCCAAGATAACAGAGGTGGGGCATCAGTGAGGCCTAATGTCTGCAGAACAGCAGCAGCACGTCATCCTAGGGCTGCAGCCGTGATCAGAAAGACCAGAAGTTCCCTCCTCCCTCTCTTTTTATACTGAGGTGATGTCAGAATGTGCTATGAACTCGTTGGCCAGTAGAAGTCAGCTGGCCTAACCCAGCTCAAGTCAGCTGATAATCCAAGGCCTGCTCTAAAAACCAAAGCCTAAATCTGGGTTTAACTAAACCCAGCACGTAACACAGTAACTGGCATTTGCTGTAGCATTTGGTTCTGGGGATCTTCTTTGTGTTTGCTGAGTTTGCTCCACATGCTTTCTTGTGCTTCGTCAAATAAAGCAACTCATACCGAGCACTGCCATCTTACCTCCAGGGCTGTAAACTGATCCCTGAAGGGCTTTCTTTGGGTACAACTAAATTAGCATGTGATGGTGGAATTTTAGATACACAATTTTAGCATGATAAGATTTATACTGTGTTCATAAGGCAAGGTTTTGAAAATGTGTGTACATTTGGTTTTCATGCACTTGCTGTGAACATCTTTTCACCTAAAAATACCTTGGAAGATACTGTCTTTCAAAATCAAAGAGAGAACTTACAGCTTTATTTTAAAAAGCACTTCTATGCCTGTATGTTCAGCCACATGCTAACAGAGACAGATTTCAAGGTCTGTATGTGTTGTCAGGCCCCATCAAAGCAAATTGTTAAGTTACCATTAAATGTAGAAGACCCGTGAGGGCCGTATGATGTAGACACCCTGTGTGGGTTTGCTGAGTGTCTTCATCTTTGGTTAATGTAGAAGCCTGTGATGGAGTATCCCTCAGCCAAGAGCTGAGATGCATCGTTTTTAAAACATCAAACAAGAATTCCAAGACTGCTTTTTTTGCAGGTGTTCTTTGAGACAGTATATGTACTTACAGCAAAGACTGTCTAAAGTCTTGGTTTTAGATTATTCCATAATTATCAACAGAACATGAAATAAGAGTCACAGAA
Organism: Sakesphorus luctuosus; assembly: GCA_013396695.1. Taxonomy (NCBI): domain Eukaryota; kingdom Metazoa; phylum Chordata; class Aves; order Passeriformes; family Thamnophilidae; genus Sakesphorus; species Sakesphorus luctuosus. Next base: position 46,435 of record VWZD01006799.1, on the reverse strand, counting down.
TCCCAGCATGCTTGAAATTGGTGGATACACACCCAAGCATATGGTGCTGTTGCGAACCCATACCACCCTTACAGGAAAAAAGTTTTCTCACATTTACTTGGCATTTCCTGTTTTTCAGTTTGTCTTGTAATTTGAGATAAAGTAAACAATAAATAACGGCGGAGGAAGACGGACACCACACAGAGACCAATGTGATCAAGTGAATGCCCACTTTATTACACACTGCACACGGTTTATATAGGGTTAAAGCTACAGTCTATTGGTTAAATTGAACCTCACACCACCTAACTGCAAACTCTAATAGGTTATAATCCATATCTCACAGGTCCAATGTTTTGGTGAACTCATCCTGACTGTTTTCAAGAACACCTCTGGAGTCTTGTGGGAGACCTGAGGAGTTCTCATGAGAAACCTCCGAGGAGTTGTCAAGAACTCCTGGGCAGAGATCTCTCCTCCAATGGTCTGCAGCAGCTGCAGCTTTGTTTATTCTTAGCTGCTTTCAGTCTCACGGTGTCTTATACAGATCTCAATTGCTCACCTCCGATTTTCCTGTACCTACACTGAGATACATGTGAGCAATCAAATCATAAAAGTAATGAGCTTAATAGATCCAACTGCACTTCTGGTAAATGAGTTAGTAGGTGAAGAACTTCCATTGTCCAGCATGGAATGAGTTCTGCCGAGTGTGGCCGTGTCTGTACAAAGACTTACAGAATGGCCTGGCTTGGGAGGGACCTGACAGATCTAGTTCCAAACCCACTGCCATGGGCAGGGACTTGTAACTATTGATGATGCAGAGGCCTTGTTTTTAAACACCTTGCTGTTAAAATACAGAAGACTCATCTGGTTTTGCTGTGCTAAACCAACTGAGGTAGTCCAAGAAGGCTGGCACAGCTCACAAACCCTCCTCAGGCCTGAGTTGCCAGGTCTCAGATTCTGCTGACAGCAGCGCTGAGCCGTTTGGATTTACGCTGTGCTGTGCAATTCCTGGAGTGCTGTCTTTTAAACACCTGAATTCTCACAACCTTTTTGCCTGACAAGGGCAGTAGAATTGTAGGACTGTTCACACTTGGACCTTTTTCCAAGTTTGGAATTTTCAAGACTTTTATCAAGATAACTTTTTTTAGGTGTTGCTTTGCCTTCATTTTGAGAGTTGTTGTCCAAAACCAAAGTTTTCTTTCCATCTACCTAGAGTTAACTCGATAGCAGCAACCATAAATATCATGTGGAATACACTGTCCTTGTTATCTCTTTGCTTGAGACTCAATTTTGCATAAAATTTCACTTTATTTCTTTCTGGCTTGTACAGAGGTGTTTGCCCTAATTCCTCCCAAATGTAGGTTCTTTCCTAGTTTGTTTTTCAGAACCATTGGAGAGTTTTGGCAGAAATACAAATAAGCACAGGTTTGGGCAGAATTTTAATACAGAATATTTCTGATCAAGTAGTTAAGTTTCACAATGTTGGAAGAGGGAAAAGGGAACTGTTACACCACTTCATACATGGTGACAGTCTTTAATACTTTTAACAATCCCTGATTGTTTCCTGAACATTGGTCTTGCACCTAACTGTGATCAGATCCTGATCCTTGTTCAAACTTGAATTCCATAAGATAGCAAAAGACATTGCAGTACAGTGTATTTCACTAACAACCATCTGCAGCCTGAAATTGAACCCCAGCTTAGTATTTATATCTAAGTTGCAAATCACTAAGGAGCATCTGCCATTCCAATTACAAAGGTACATTCAAAAGTGCTGCCTCACAAAACAGGGAAGTAAGTCCTGAGCACAAAACACATCTAGATGGAGGATTCCTTGCTGTCACATATGCTGGAGCCAGCTTGCAGTACGAGCACTTACCAGTAACACACTCTGAACTACAGCCTTGAAATTTTCACTCACTTTATGTCCCAACAGTTTATCCCAGTCAGTGAAAAACTGCACCTTCCCCCAGCACTTTCCTGCCCAGCTTGTGTTCCCACGCCAACACAGCCAGCTCAGTACAGCCTTTATGTCCCCTGATCTGGGCACGTGGGGCAGCAGCAGCAGAGGGTGAGGTAACTGGACTGCTCCTCCCTTACTGGTGCCATTACATGTAACATATGTGCAGCTTCACACTGGCACCTTCAAATCCTGTCACATTTTCTCCAGGCTGGTTGCTACCCTGGAGAGATTCTTTTTAATTGTGCTTTCCAGGGGCCTTTGTGACAAAAAAACCCTTCTCTGACATTCCAGTAAGATTTGGGTTCGTTTCTTTTTGTTATTTGCCTCTCACCCTAAAGTATGGCCTTGTGTCAAGGTACAGCTAAAATTTTCTTGATGTTCCAAGGAAGAAGTCCTGGATGCCTTGTTTGGAGTCAGGTCAGCTGGGGATGGAGCAGTGTTGTGGAGGTCCTGCAGAGATAAAAGGAGAGGAAGGGCAGGGGAAGCTTCCCATACTGCACAGTGTTGAGAACTGCAGCAATTGTGCTGCAGCAGAAGAGGCAGGAATGGAAGATGGTAACTTAGGGGGATCCCCTTTTCCTGCTGCTGCAGGACTGGGAACCGCAGATCCACAAGGTAGGAAATCCTTGGGACCCAGCTGAAAAAAAAAAGAAAAAAAAAGTCTTGTGTAAACAGGATTTACTATTCCAGGCAACTGGTAACTCTATTTCTGCGACACTACTTAATGACTCCCAGACATTTCACACCTCTCCTTGCTTCCCCCAGAGTTTCCTGTCTCAAATGGGTGCCTGGTTGTTCACAGGCAAGGATCAAAAAAACTCTGGTTTACTGCAGATGGTTTATTTTAAAACCATATCTGGCTGTAATATTTTTTTCAATACACTGCAATAGTTCATATCGGAGACATATATTTGGCCCTGTTATGAACATTCATTAAAATCCAATTTAAAAGCTTTGCCACAGTCAAAATTATACCCCACAAAAAAAACATAATCTATGTTAGCTGTAGTATGAGAATGGAAGTTAGGCATTGCCTCTTCATCCAAACAGCATGTTTGAAGGAGTAACTTCTCTTTGCTTCTGGGTGACTCAGCTGCACACATAGGACTTGATAACCACTTCCAAATCAGTAGGAATTAGCCTCAACTGGCTGAAGTGCAGTCAGAGGAGACACACATTTGACACTGAAGACAAGTGTCTTGGCTCAATCACTAATTTGAGCAGTGCTCCATAAGGGAAATAGCCAAATACTTAAAGCCGAACACAACACTAAATTGCATAGTCTTAATTATATTTCTTCTTGCCAGGCTAAAACTTTAAGTTAAAAGAGAAAAGTAAGTTTGTCTGAATTCCTTTTTCTGCAAAGGCAGGATGCACTCTTACTACAGAGGAAATCCCACTTATTAATAGAATTCCCCTTTTGATGTTACCAAAAGGTCAAGTGCTCGTTTTTAGTGCTAGCTGGCAGCTCAATCTGACCGAAGACATGTGTGCTCTCCTGTGGCAACCACAAACTTCATAGTGTCCGCAGTTTTTGCCAGATTTTGTTTGGGGGAGGAGAAGTTGGGGTTTGTTTGCTTTTATTCTCACTGTTTTTAAAGGTTGCTGTGAGTCGGATCAAGACTCCATAACATTATGTGCATAGCTTGGAATCTCAGTTTATTCTATTTTATATTTGACACATTGTATAATATGAATATTTCATAAAAATCTGTACCAAAAAGACAAATTATGAAAATCAGGCAGGTACACAGTGTAGGAAGAACCAAGCAAAAATACATGCATGATGCAGAGAAGCACTTACTTAAATGATAGTTCCTGGGATCAAGCAATTCTCCCAACTTTAAGGTGTCCAACCAGAAAATTTCATAAATTCTAAGAAGTATAAAATCCTCAGGATTTCTTTATATACAGCACAGCTAATAAGATGCCTAGAGATTTATTTATTGGACTATGTTCATAGTTAATGTTTCAAATCTTCATTTTCAGCTGAAATTCTAATACTAATAAATCACAGACATGTCTTCCATTAGCTGGTGTGCTGGACACCATTTGCCAGATAGACTTTTCACTCTTCATTTTGGAGTGTTATCCTGCAGGTACATGTTGGCATTGCTGACAATAACCAACTACAACATTGGTGTAAAGACGTGATTGTCAGTTGTGTGTAGGGGATTGCCACTTTTTTGAATGCACAACAATTGCCTTGTGGTCTAAGTGAGCACTATCAATAGGGGTGGTTGTCCTGTGGCCTCTGGTGCGTGGCAGTTTTACAGGTGGCAGAAATACACCAATGGCTGTATTAGAGCTAAAGAATCACCATCATCCATACTGATCTCAAAAGAAACAAGGATCTGAACTACAGTGGCAGCACCCACCTTATACTTTCCAGTGATCTGCAAAGGCAGCTTTTCCCAACCTGTGCAACACCTGCCCATCAGCAGGGCAGAGCTGGTGTGCTAGACCTGCTATGTGGTCTGCAAGGGCAAAGGAGTTTGTGTCACCATTGATAAAGGGCTTTATCTGTTAATTATTTGCAGAACTTTAGGAAGTTTAAGACCAAAGCAAATCTTGTTGCCATTGGCAGAAAGTAGCCTTTGGGATGTGAGCTGAGCAAAAGTAATAATGGGGATCTTTCCAAACAATATGTCAATCAATTATACTTGTGATTGCTGCAGGGCAGGATGGGTGACCTCTGCACATGCAGGTGCGCAGCGCACCCTGATGGAGCTCCTGCTATTGCTTCAAATACTGCACTAGTTTTGTATACCTGCATCTACAAAATGGCCACTACAGAGCTGAGTAGGAGTTGGTCTTTTCACTTCATGCTCAACAGATGCTCTCTGTTTAAACCATTGGTTCTGGCTTCCTTGTCTCTTAGCCAGGGCCTTGCTGAGACATGTTGTGGCTTTGGTCCAGCCTGCACACCTGTGCTGCCCTCCCAGGGACAGCAGGGGCCAAGGGGAACTGATGGGCACCTCGGCACCGCTCATGATCTGCAGTCAGGACACTGTCATGAGATGTGCAGAGCAAGCAGCTAAGAAATGCTCCTGGAAGCCACTGTGCAGGGTAAGTTTTGCTCTGAAAGACTAATTTCAAACTAAAAGTCACTTCCAGATGCAAGGAAAGGGGCAGTGGCAGAATGGCCATTGTGCCTGGCAGGTCCCTCTGCACTGGGATGAGCAGCCCTCCCAGTCCTTGGTGCCCTGACGCTTTGCTTGCTGGGAATGACTCAGGCTTGGTAGGCACACTGGCTGCAACAGCCCCGTATTCCTCAAGATGCTAATAAGCTGCTCAGAACAGCACTGCACAGCCCCAGCCAGACATGTGCCAGCTGGATGCTCTGTAACCAGGTTAGCGTGGCTCCAAGCCCAAAATAACAATCATTAGGTCTTTGGTACTCTGCTTGAGGTTAAACCTGCCATGACCCCAGTAGTAAAAGGCAGAACAGCTGAGGGAATAATCCTGCTGAATCCAAAAATGGGAGAATAAGATCATCCCTTGGTCTCAATTTACAGAGTGAAAGAACTGAGTTAGGCACAGGACAGGACAGCTGGGTAGTGTGAGACTGAAGAGAGCAAACAAGAATGTAATTGCCTCATCCTGAAAGAAATTCAGAAAATGACCAATGAACTATCCACACAGTAAGGAGAAAGAAGCAGAAAGGTGGAACTCTTGTTATGGGTGACTCTATGAGACACACATTCTCAAGGATTCACCAGAGATTTTCCAGTATAGAAAGATAAATCCAAAAATCCCATGATGAGACAAGATGAGTTCCAGTGACGAGAAATCCAGAGATTTCAGGATAGATGTGCTTCCAAGCTGTGTAAACTTGGATCCTGGACTCAAAATCAATTTACTGAATTTGAGTAATTTATTCAGGCACTGGATAAATTCTGACTTATTGTATCATTACCCTTGTTCTGACAGGGAAACCAGTGAAAGACTGAAATAAGCATAAAGAAAAACTATTTTTGAATGAAAGGAATGCTTCCAGAAATGGTATTTCATTTAGTGTCATTCCAGGACAATGATTGACACCAGTTTAAGCCCATGCTGTCAAAGCAGTATCTTAAGGTATATTACTGCTGGGAGAAGCAGATGAAGTAGCAAGGGAGAAGAAAAGGAAAAGGCAAAGGCAAAGACTGAGTCTGCTATGACTAGCAAGATACAACCTTTCTAGAATAACAGCAGGTACATCCTTCACAGTCATTTGCTTTCAAGAGGCCTGAGTCTGTACCCTGTACAGAAAACAAACGGTGCCCATTTTACCTGGTACAGATGTTTGGTTTCCCTTTCTCTTAAGCAGCAAATAAATTTGTCCAATCTAAGCACAGGGTGGGCTTGAGGAACTGCATGTTCTGGGTCCTGATGTCCAGGAGCAGAAGTCTATGGGGAATTCAGGGATATCAGAAGAACTCCAAATCTCCAAGTGATCTGCCACCACATCTGGTGCCACCACTGAAGTGCCTGAAAGATACTCAGAATACTGTATATAGAGTAAGTCTGAATTTTGTGAGATCAGGAGTCAGGACAGAAAGGTCCTCAGTGCCCTCAGGACCATTTCCTACCCTACTGATTTGATTGTGTCATCCCTTCCCCTGTCTCCTCCTTGGGCTCCTTGACTACTTGTCAAATACATGCAGTTTTCTATCAATTTCAATGCCTTTCTTTCATTTCCAGTCCTTATCACCCAGCAGTCCGTACAGTCTGACCTTGCTGATTCTGCAAGGGCCATCCTGCCAGCTCCTTCACCCAATTGCTGAAATTTTAAGCAGACATCTTCAGGGGTTTCCTGTGCAAGCTCCCAAGCTCAGTGAAACTCCTCTTTCACATATACTTTACTGTGCTCCTTATGATGCTTCCTCGAAAAATGGTCTTAAAAAAACCTTTCCATACTTTTTGAAGCACTGATTGGTTGATACTAAAACCTTGACCTGCACTTTCTCTGATTTCTTGTACTGCCTGCCTGTATCCACTACTCATCTCTTGTCCTAGGTGTAGGTTGCATATACTTGGAGACAAAAGCTGATAGTTTTGGTTGTGTGTTTTGATGGTAACAAGTGCAGTGACATTCCAGTGTAGTGGTAGGGCTTCCAGGAATGACAGTAATAATGACAACAGCAACAGCAATACCAGAAAGTTAAGAATGTAACCCAGGACTTTCATAGGTCGGCCATGGTAGGATGGGACCAAAAGCCATGGATCACAGCAGCAAGTTCAACACAGTGGCAGTAACACTGACATGTTGTCTTTTCTCTTCCTCTTCTATATGTACTCCATAGGAACACATCCAAAAATATTAAATAACATTAATGTTACACATTGTGTCCCACTGTGATTATTTGCAAGTAAAGGTTGATTTATTTATTGATTTACATTTAAGAACAATCTTCCTCCACATCCTGCTTCTGTAGTATGTCAGGCTGAAAATGCACCTCTCTTTACCTCAGGTCTCATTTTCTGAATTCCCAGCCAACACAAATGTATAAGGTTTGCCATCCATGGGTACACTATTTCTGGTCTGCAGTCCAGAGTGCAGCTCTGCGCTCACCCCGCACTAGACTCTCTGTTCTGACACTCCGTGAGGGTGTGCAGAGTTTGGGCAATACCTTAAAACTGAAAGTGAAGTGGCACTGGCAAAGAGAGAGAGAGAGAAACCAAAACTGATTATTCCAAATCTGTTTTGAAAAAGAAACCAAAACAAAACAAGGAAAAACAATGCTTGGGAAATCCAACTGCAGCTATGGAGGTGCAGAGCTTACAGGAGGAAGGAGGATGGGAAGGAGGTCTCAGTCCCAGACAGTGCTTCACTGCTTTGTGGTAGCCTAAATTCTTCAGGAATACTGGAGTGAGAAGCAGACTGCATGTCCAATTTCCATCCCAGAAAGGATTAACTGGATCAAACAGGACAGAAACAGAGGATAAGAGGTTGAAAGTACCCTTCCAGCAGCTGCTTTGTCACTCCGTCCCTTCCCAGTGTCTGAGCCCAAAGGTGAGCAGAACCTCTGGCTCTCCCTAGTGAGAAGCAGTGCAGCTCCTTCCCCATTGCCTGCAACAGGAGGTGTTCCCCAGCCCTGCCCTGGGCTATTAACAAGGAGCAGTCCCCCTGCTCACCAGAAGCCAGGGGCTGCCAGGAGAGAGTAGGTGGGGTTTTGTGGCAGGTCAGAAGCACTCTCTAGTCCCTCTCCTAATTTCTGCTACTGAGGCTTTCAAGGAGCTGTGCTGGTACAGTGAAAACAAAGTCCCTTCTCAAACCGTGGGGGAAGGAAATTAGGAGACAGTTGTAAGAACACGTTTGACACAGGCAAAAAAATGGAAAAGGACAAAAGCAAAGTGGGAAGGTATTTAATGAAGCCCCAGCAACACTTTGTGCATTCCCACACAATTCCTTTTCTGCTCCAAATGGTTAGAGGTGGGTTTCACTGTACTTAGGAATCCCTGAAGGAGTTTAATCACTTCACATTTGCAGGAAGGGGGGCTCAGCATGTGCCTTCTGTAGCATTTAACATGTGGGAGGTTGTTATCTTGCAGAATACTGCATGTTGAGTGTACTGGTTGAGTTGGTCTCTGGTTGCACCTATATTTCTGCTGTGCACATCAGCTCTGGTGCCCTCTTGAGAACCTTCTCCTTGAGACTACTTTGTAGTGTAAATGGAAATGGCATCATGCTAAGGATTGCATTTTGGCTTGCACGTGGGACTGCACAGCACTTTTGCTAAATAGTAATTTGCAATGCTTTAGAGCACATGGTCCATGGGAACATATGGGCCTCTCTGCACAATTTACATGTTAGGAAAACAAGTCTTTGAAAGGAAGGAAATGGTGTTGTATAGGCAAAGAGGCAGACTGAGTACTGTGACAGATCCTGGGAATTAGGGTGCTACTGAATGAACTGCAACTACAGTGAAATGGGGAGAGAAAAAAATCAATCCAACAAACAAACAAAAACAAAGAAAAAGACAACCAAACAAAAACCAAACAAAAAAAAAAGAAGAATTAAAAAAGAAGGCAGAATCTCAACAAATACTCAATAAATAAAAACAGCAGGTGCCAGTCAGGGTGCATATAAAAGCCAGATCCAGAAAGAAATAAAACACAATTATCTGAGGAAACTGAAGATAGAAATGTGCTTTCTATTTTGATGTCCACAATGTTCTCAAGTGTGAACATCTGTGTCCCATGGCCATCAGGAATTGGTAGTGGCTCTCCATCACAGGCGCCAAAGTCGATCTGCCCAGCACCGTGTGAGACGAATGAACCTGCCCACTCAGTGATCTCTCAGGGCCATAGGGCTGGGTAACTGTAGAGATCAGATCACACAAGCTCAGGAGAGTTGACTCAGGAGGGCTGTCTCACTTTCATAACCCTTATACGGCTCTAATGAAAACCTGAATCATCTTTCCTCACTGATGTGATTAAATGAACAAAAGCAGCAGAAAGTTCCTTGGGATCTCTGTGGATTACTGACTGCTCTACCCATCCTCTGACAGGTGGCTGTAGTAAAGGATCAGAGAAATATTTTTGCCTGTTCAGTAAGCTATTGACTCAATTGGCTGAATTAACACATACCCCAGAGTCCAACCACATATCTCTGCTGCTCTGAGGGCCATGTACCACTTCACTGCCTTATTGTTATGTGGGCAGTTTGGGTGAGCACTTTGTGTGCATTTTTCACCACCTTTCCTTTTTTGAATATATAATATTGCACGTGTGGAAGGTAACCATATGGTCACTTTAGTCCTGTGGTTTTTTGCAGGAGGGATATAGAGTACACGTACTGGCAGATTGCTTTGTCCTCCAGTCTTTCATGACACACATCTGGTGGGTCCTAGAACAGCCAGACGCTGTACAGATCATCCCAGTCTCAACTCTGAGGAAGTCCTTGAACTCAGTTCCTTCAGACCTCCATCCATACCTCACTATCCTACCCTTCTGCACACCTATTGCTCAGTGAAGACAAGACAGTGATAAGCATCAGCCTACAGCAGCTAATGATGAAGCCTTCTTGGGTTTCACTGTCATACCAGCTACTGCTGCAAATTAAAATAAATAAATTTCTATCAAAATAAGGCAGGAATTCTGACATTAGGCAGTCCTATCACTCCTGTGGCTGGATTAGGGCAGCTGCTGGAGCTAAAGGAGATGACTGAAACAAAAGCCCACTTGTGCAGCTTTCATGTGTTATATGACCTGTGTACCTCTTGCTTTAGTCAGTTCAGAGGTAATGGAGACAAACCTCGCCTTTTAAAACCTCCACAGAAAGGAAGAGCCTAGGATGCATTTCTGTTACCTGGCATATACATTTGTTGGAGAGAAACTTGGATGTGAATTGAAGACTTGAAAGAAATTAAATTACTTGAGAAGGTACTGTAAAAGAAAAGAAGAAAAACATGTGTGTTTGAAAGAAATTTATTTACTACCATGGGAGAATAGTAATTGAAAAGAAGAGAAACTTGGAAAGTGAAACATTTGGAAATTACCTGAGAGGGAAAGTACAGGGCTCCTGCACACTGAAATTAATGTCTTGCTTGATTTGTAGTCTCAACCTTTGGAAACATCTATGTCAATTAACTTGAAACTGTGATATCTCACCCTAGGGAGTTGGGCAGTGCTGTTTAGGGATATAAAGATAGGATTCTTTAATCTTGTTCATCAGCTCTTACATAAAGTGGAACAAGGCATTGATTAAGATATAACTGATGGTGTCCACTTCTGGACTCTGGTAGAAAAGAGATGCAGAGCTCCTGTAGCAGGTCCAGTGGAGAACAACAAGATTAGGGGACTGGAGCATATCCCTTATGAGGAAAGGCTGAGGGAGCTGGGCTTATTCAGCATTGAGAAGAGACAACTGAGAGGGGACCTGATCAATGTATGTAAGTATCTGAAGGGAGGGTGTCAAGAGGACAGAACCAGGCTCTTCTTGGTGGTGCAAAGCAATGGGACGAGAGGCAATGGGCAGAACCTGGAACACAGAAAGTTCCACTGGAACATGAGGAAGAACTTTGCAGTATGAGTGACTGAGCACTGGAACAAATTGCCCAGAGAGGCTGTGGAGTCTCCCTCACTGGGGATGTTCAAGAACTGTCTGGATGTAATCCTGTGCCATGTGCTCTAGGATGACCCTGCTTGAGCAGGGGGTTTGGACTAGGTGCCCCACCGTGGTCTCTTCCAACCTGACCCATTCTGTGATTCTGTGATTGTCTGATGGTAGTGCTGGGTCTAAATTTCAGCCTGTGAAAAGCTGGTTGTGCCTAAAACCTACCTGAGGGTAAAACTGAATATGCATCATCCTGAAATGACTCATGAAAACAAAACTATTGCAAAGAGTCCTATTGCATGATCAAAGCAATGTGATGAAGGAGCTGGTTTGGCCTTATAAAAAGACGGGTATTGCTGAACCATAGAGAGTTCACTGTAACCAAGAGCTGGGACTGTCTCTCACACCGTTCCCAACCTACAGTCCATATAGTGACTGTTCTGCACCTGTAGGTGTGCCACAGCCTGCTCTGGGGCTGAGGGGAACCAACTCACTCACAGCACCATGAGCCTTTATCAAACATCACCATGGGACTTCCAAGTGACCAGCAGGTCTTCCACTGTTGCTGTCACTTTCATGAATTTGCTCAATACCAAAAGATGGGCTGAAAATAGATGAAAAATGGCCTTGCCTCCTCTGTGTTTGCTGCACTAGGTTCAGTAGCTTGAGACACTCTGGAAAACACCTATGCTAAGTCTTCTCAGCCACAAACCCTACAAACTCAGCCTAGGAACATAGGTCTGAGCTTGTTTTTTCTGCCTGATACACCACTGAGTGCATTCAGGACCATGCAGGGTGCTGAAGGCTTTCATTGACACCTCTGCAGCCACAGGGCAGGAATGATTGATCAGCTGTGCAACAGGAACTTGCAAAAGGAACCAGCTGAGGATGCACAAAACAGAGTTGATGCCTTAAACTACTTTGTCTTCCTTGAAACAGCTCCATAGGGTAGACATGAATCAACTGCTGTTACAGATTCATATTGTCATAAAGCTCAGGTCACTCTCAGGCTTCAGGGTTTCTTCTCACGGAATTGTTCTCTAGTATCTCCAGAACTGTACTCCATTTGTCATAAAATTTACTTTTTTTTACTGTCCACATTTATTTCTTTGTAAGAATACATTGAAGTAAACAGATACATTGAGTTCAGCTCAGGGACATTCTTGTCTAATTATATTTTCCTCCATACAGCTTTCTGACCTCCAACAATTTCTCCCTAAAGGAAACAGGATTAGAGGATCAGAGGATAGGATCACTGGGGAATTCAGGCTGGAACGGACCTCAGGAGGTCACTTGTGCACCTCTGCTCCAAGCAGGGACAGCTGGTGTTGCAGCCCCCCAGGATGGAGCCTGCCCAACTTCCCTGTGCAGCCTGTCCCTCTGCCCACCCCTGCCCTGCCTGTCCTCATGGCAAAGGTTTCAGTGCCCACACTGAACCTGTCTCGTTTCAGTTCCTGCCTGCTGTACCTTGTTGTCCTGCCATGCAGAGCTATGAAGGGCCCAGCTGCCTCTGCTCCATCCCCTCCCCACAGGCACTGGGATGTCTGTGAGGTGTCCCTGCAGCCGTCTCTGCCCCAGGCTGAACAAGCCTCGCTGCCCCAATCTCTGCAAATGGGGCCATGTTCCAGCTCTGAGCATTGCAGGGCTGAACTCACTCCAGGTTATCTGCACCTTTCTGTGTTGAGGATCACCAAACTGGTGGTACCCAGATGTGCTCTAACGAGGAGTGCTGGGCAGAGGGGACAACCCCTAGTCCGAGCTCCTGCTGGTGTTCCTGCTTTTGCAGCCCCAGATGCTGGTGGCTGTCTCTGTCGCCAGGACCCGCTGCCAGCTCCTGCCCAGCTCACTGTCCCAGCCAGTGTGTATCTGCACTCTAGTTTTCTACAGCCCTTGACTGCCTTCCTGTATCAGTTTGCCTCAATATTTTTGGACCTGTTCATAATTCTGACTTCTACACCCTTTGGCAATGAGCTAAAAAAAAAAAATTAAAAAAAATGAGTATTTTGTGAAAATTCAATTTTCATGAAAAAGTACTCCTTCTTATTTTCTGTCTCTGACTGTTTCATTTAGTGACCCCCTGTTCCATGAGAAGCAGGGAATAAATTTTCTTGTGCAGCAGATGATCTTATAGAGCTACATCACATTTCTCCTCAATCATTTATTTCCCAAGCTGAGGAATCATATTCTGTTCAGTACTTTTTTGAAGTAGATCTATACAGCAAATTCCAGTTATTCCCTGCTCCTCTTTTCCATTTCAATGATAACTTTTTGAGATAGGAAGATAGTATATGAAAAGATGACACATCATAAATTTATAGTGTAATGATGCATCCTGCTTTGTGCTCCCTTCTTTTCCAAGTAATTACCAAGAGTCTCTTTACTACTTAACAGTGAATTTATATTCTCAAAGAACTACCAGACCTTTCTTATGTGGTTAGAGGAAATAGAGACCCCATCATTACACATATGTATATGGTTAAGATTGTTTTTCCTGTGTGAATTATCGTGAACATAATAACACCAGCTTTTCATCTCTGCCTTTATTTCCAGTTAATCAATACCATGAGATCCTTCTGCAAGTGTCTGCATCTGGTTGCAGTTCAGATAACTTGGGATAATTTTGTAGATGTGCCACTTATGGACATGGTTTAGTGGCAGACTTGGCAGTGCTGGGTAAATAGTTGCATTCAATAATACTAGAGGTATTTTCTAACCCAAACAGTTCTAGATTCCATGACCAGCAATGCCCCTCATCTCATGATGAACACTTTTCTTCCTACATCACTTACAATTATGTTGAATAATATAAATAATAATATAAATTTCTCTCAGACTTCACCCATATCCTCTTTCCAGCTGCTTATTTATCTCTACTTTTGTATCCCTACTTCTAAAACTATCATTAAAGATTTCCTGTAGCCTTGTTTCTTCAAAGATCTTGGATACAGGGACCTACGGGAAGAACTGAAGGGCAGCACTGTGTCCACTGGCCTGAACTGACCTTTTAGAAGATGTTAGTCTGCATCATAAAGGGTCCACAACCTAAAACCTCCATCAGTTATTAGGAAACTATAAGGTAACAGCCTTTCTCAAATGATGAAAGTTCTAGACAAATATTTAGAACAAGGCTGCTTTCACTGGGACAGATGAGAAGTGGCATTACATCAGTGCAGCCCTGGCAGGAGGAGAGCTGGTCATTTCCCTTTGGGCAGGACAAAGCCTGCTCTAAGAAAGCTGTATTTCAGTGACCTACAGGCTGTGCTGTCATACTATTATGACAGCAGAGAAAGTGAAGGTTCCTGCGCACTGGATCCGCAAGAGAAAAAAGTCACATCCTCCCAGAGTGGAGAACCATTTGTAATGCTTTGTGGAGACTCCAGGCTGCCCACCTCTGTACAGGGAAGCACCACAGCAGTCTCACCATAGGCTCTTTGCAGGCGAATATAGAGTATGGCTTTGTTAGGGAAGAGGAAGGGCATCCTCTGCCTGGAACAAATCCAGCATTTCTTCATAACCTTCCTGAAATGAAGGTGGACCCAGTGTAAATGTCACCTGTGTGTCTTTTGCTGTAACTTTTGAGAAATGCTTTTACATCTGAGGAGACATGTTATCTTAACGGAGAGAAGTTGCACATTTTAATGGAAAGCCACCCAGAAAACTCACCCATAAAGCCTGAAGCAGACAGCAGACAGCTGCTCACCAACACAGGCTAGGATGGTGCAGTTATCACCTTGTGGGTTGCCAGCCTGCCACATAATTCTTCTTCATGAGCAGAGCAGAGCAAATCTGGAGGACTGGGGAAGTCAAGGGAGAGGGAAAGTTGTAACTGCTGGAGTTGAGGCCAGCCCTATTAGAGCCATAAGGCCTCTACAGTGTTAGCCCAAATAACCCTAGCATTCTTCTGCTGAGAAACCCTGAAAGGGGCACCTGAGGGAGAACCAGCAAATTGGCTCCAAGGTAGCACTGCACACACTTTGAAGCTCATGCTTGTGCACACATAAGATCAGTCAGACCTTCCATCCTTGCTCCAGCAGTGGCCTAAGAAAGCTGTGTGAGAGAGCTGAGACAGGAACCTTGAGAGAGGACTCCTTGGAAGTGTCTGCCACAGCTACACAGTGTCATTAGTCCAAGGGCAGCCTGGTCTAAGATGGGGTGAAACATGGAGAAGAACATTATCCACTAACTGGACTCTCCTGCAAGCCCATGTCCCTCATATGTCCCATGGGTGGTCAGAATGAAGGAAAGACCACTTGCTTCTTTGTGCAGGATGTATGCAGGACAGAGATACCAATGGTTCTGCTCCTCTAGCTCTTCACTCAACACAGAGCATGGAGACCAGCTCTTTATAAGGCAGGACTTTCAAATGTTTCCAGGCCAGATCAAAGGCAGCATCCCCATCCCATCCACATGACACACTGTTTGCTCCTGGACCTGGCTGGTGTGCAGCAGTGAGCCAGAAAACATGTCTGTGATCCAACCCCGGTCTTGCATGTCCAACGTCAGAGGGAACGCTTGAAACAGGAGGGATTTCTTGTGCTACTATTGTTAGCTCTGGGTCTGTCACAGCACAGAGTCATTCATCCTCTCCTTGGTTTATTTGTCTGTTACTCCTCCTACAGCCTAATCTAAGGCTGCAGAGCTTAATTCTGAACTCAGTACTCAATATAAGACAGAGATCTGGAGCTCCTTCAATTTTTATTACTTTTATACAATATTTTTTATTAGTGGGAATGATTACTGTGCCAGAGGGACAAAAATCCCTTTAAATAAAAGATAGTTTTACTATTTTTGTTCACAGCCTCCAATCATGTTAGCATTGAATTTTAAAGGTCAGAACTGGAGTAATACAACTCACCAGTTGGGTCTTCGCTAGTCTATTATTTCATCACTTTCAGAAAGAGAAATCTGAAAAAATTGCCAAGAGAGATAAAGACCAGCCTGGTGACAAAAAAGTTGATATGAAACAATGAGGCTCATGGTGGTGGTGACTTTATTAGTTTTTCCCCTTCCTTCTGAAGTGTGCTTCTTCCATGAAACTTAAACACCAATGTTCTACAAGAGAATTCCCTGGCACTTGGTCTGCCAGGTCAGACATCTGTGATATCACAGTCCTGTGCAGCCCCTGCAAAACACTGAGGGCACCACGTGAACTGCACAAACAGAAGTCTGTCAAAAGTCAGGCATTTTGGAGTGTGTTAGTGGCAAATTTTCATGCAGCTCCTAGAAAGGTTCCTATCTACTCTAAGACAAAAAATACTGTCCAAGAGTACTCCTTCTGTATGTGCGAATTGTAAAATGTTAGTAAGTCAGCTGATGGTTGCAAATTGCTTGACTCTCAAGAGAAGGGGTAAATAAATGAAGAAAAACTGGAACGTTGAGAACTCTCACTCAAACAGCTCACATTTAAAAGATACTTCATTGCTATCAGCATAATATGGAGGTACTCTACATTTGCAAAGCAACATGCTTTGGCACTTCAAGAGTAACCATAAAGTGTCCACATGCAAATGAAAAAGTTGAGAACAGGATTGCTTGCTAAAAATATTTTGTTTGAAGTTAAGCAGTGTCAGACAAGGAGGACAGCTAGAGAGAAGGAAACTGCTAAAACGCAGGATGGGCAGCAGGTACAGCCTTTTGTAAGGGGGATAGCACTTTACACTAGCTTAACATCTTACTTTGATCAAATAAAACCGGTTTATTTCCATTTGGAGTGTTGTCTAGTAATAAAGTGATCTCATAGTAAGCCAGGAGGGGGTGATGTTCCTTCCAGAAACAGCAAACTGCTGAGCAGGATGCCTTGGGACAAACTAACAGTGCATACAGTTCAGCATGTGTGTCGGAGGATGCCACGCACAGGGATGTGTGCTGTCATAAGTCATCTGGCAAGTGCAAGAGCCAGCAAGATCAGGTGCTAGCCAAAGGAGAAATATTTTCTCTAACAGCCGCTTTGGCAAAAATCTGCAGCTTTTCCATAACTGAGGAACATGTTCAATGCTCAATTAAATAATAAATAAGCGCAGAGCATAAAAAATGGGAGTCCTGATGCACGTGAAAGCCTTCAGTGCCTGAACCTGTGTGTGTGGTACCTTCACCCATGAGTTCTGTTCTCCCTCTGCTCCAGCTTTGCTTAGCAAAGAAGTCCTGACAGCCAGCCCATGGCACTTGCAAGCATCTCTGATGGAGAGTGACTTGACAGGGAAGGTTCTGTGATTAAAGGAAATTGTTACCTCCTTGACTCTAATCAGGTTGATTTGTACCACTGAGGGATTTTGACCATGTACATGACTGTAAAGTGTTTGCAATACCTCTGATTTGATGATGGATAATAGTCTGACCTTGCTGACCTTGATATCCACTCTGTGGACTGTGAAACATTCAAAGCACTCAAGCCCTTTCCTTTAGTTGGGAGATTTTTGGCAGTTATTTTTGAAGCCCGGATAGATGGCAGAAATATCACAGCTTTGGATTTTCCTGCCCTATGTCAGATAGCTTTTGCACTCTAGAGCTAAGAAGTTACTGCGCCGTCACTTCTGAGCCTCAGGTTTATGAGTACGATGTATTAGACAAAATCAGAACTGTGCAACGCCTCCTGAAGGCGGGTTCAAGTTACAATATTAGTGTCAAGTAATTCTTTCTGGGTCAACTTTGAGTGGCATTTGTGCATTTGTAATGTAGGAATAGCTGGCCAAAAATGAAGTCCCAGACTTTTAAATCACTTGGCACAGCCTTCTGGGCCTGAATGTCAAATCTATCTAAATATGTCTTCAGGGATCAGATCTGAGTTTTCAATCTTTAAAAATATGTTCTAGTATAAATATGCTTTATGCTTTTGTTTCCTGGGCAATTTGGAATGATCATGCTTTGCCACTGTGATATTTTGCCTCCTGAAAGTTTTTTAAGAGGTGCTTCCATGAAAAGCAATGTTATTGATGCTGTTGTTGTTAGGGGCTTTTAAGTTTTTTTATTTGATTACCTCTGAGCCTTACAGTTCACTGTGTGTGGACCTCACTGCAAAGTGCCACAGAATTCACTTAATATCTGCTTCAAATGCTAACATTGAAACTCCATCCAAGCTCTCCAGACTCAAAAATCATATTAATTCATTCTCATTCTCAAATCCTAAATGCATTTGTACATATTATAGCAGACCACGTATTTGTTGGCATTGGGATGAATGGAATTACTTGGTTTACTGTTTGGGAATTCTGAACATTGAACAATGTCTCAGAACACCACCATTCATTTTGAAATGCTCAGAACTAGTGGCACTGTGAAGACTAATTACTGTGCTGTGGTTATAGGTGTGTTACATCGTCTTAATATTTATATGCTTCATTTAAGATTAACATATTGTGAAACGCACTTGTATTAAGATACTGTTTGTTGCAAATGAGGCATCAAACATAACAACAGTTCTCTCCACGGTATTAGAAGAGTCTTTTATCTTTTTTTCTACAAGGCATACTAAATCACCATCTTTCTCACTTCAGTGCTGAAGTTTTCTGACATTTTTGGGAAGTCAGAGGGCAGCAGGGTTGCACAAGGAAATGTGTAATAGACGTGGGATAGAAATGGTATGAATTAATTCAGTGAGGATGACTCTTTATAGGAGAAAGAATATGCCAGTGCCTGCATAGTTTTAGCCTGTATTAAAAAGAAAATAGCTGGTTGGTCTGTCTTTCCCATAGGATGATTGAAGAGGAAGTTATTTTGCTTACAAGAATTAAAACGAAACATAATTCAGAGTCTGAGCATAAGATAAGTATTTTCAAAGCTGCACTACTCTGCTTATATGTCCATTTTGTCTGGAAAAGTGTTTTTCTTTTTGAAATACTGAGTTTGTAATAGCAAATAGCCCCCACTTACCAAAAGGGAAGACTTGAAATTCCCCCTTGAATTTCTTCTGTCAGTGTGGACACATGGCACCCACACACAGCACACAGCATGAGCCTGCCACCCCGAGGGCTCTTCCCTTCCACTTGGAGAGAAGTGGCACCTGGGAAGAACTTGCAGAAGGCTGAGCTGTCAGAGCTGCCAATGGCTGAGAAAAGGGAGTTGGTCCCGTTTCAGCTGCTGCAGGCCACACTATCCCACCACCATCCTTGCATGGCTAGCACCTTCTGACACCCATTCCTGTGCCCATTTACCTACCAAAGTGGCAAAACCTGGCCACTGCTTTTGTTCAGAGAGGAGGATGGTGCATGGCATCTCTAGTAGATGTGGTGGGAGGAACTTCATCCAGGGGCTGGGGTGGGAACCACCCCCTTTTGGCAGCAGGGAGCTGTTACCTTGGCTCACGCCGTCTCATGAAACCTTACCCCAAGACAGCTGCAAAAGGAGGACTATCACAAACAGGAACATGAAAAGAAGGCAAAGCTGCTTCTTCCACCTCAGCCTGACTTTTCCCCTGGAAAAGGGGTGGCCAGCTTTAAGAGGCTGGTGAGGGGCAAGAGTAGAAAGAACAGTGGTGTACACAGGTGCTCAATCAAGGTGTAGCACAAAGGCAACAAGCAGATTGAAGTCCCATGTGCCATCTCCAGTGGTGTGTCTCTAGAACGAAGCCATTCAGAACTTCCCTTATGGAAAGAGAAGTGCAAAGATGAGTCGTCTGGATGACCAAGACTGGTCTGGACTGCCCAGAACTGCATCCTTGCTGGAGGGCCCATGTATGAATGCACAGTCATCTCCTACCCATGTCATAACCTGCTGTTGCAGGTTTGGCTTAACTGTATGCTAGCTCTGGACTGTATGCTTTCTCTCTTCTCTCAAAGCCTTCTCAGGAAAGGGAAAAAAAACTGGAAAGAAACGAAATGCAACAGAAACTGAATTGAATAAATAAGAAACTATATTATTTGATATTCACAATCACCCAGTATGTACAGGACGTAGGGGGCCCCCTCTACCCCCAGGGGAAAAGAAGGGAAAAGGGAAAGGGAAAAAACAACTTAAAATGTGGAGAAAACTAACTTAAACTTAAACTAAATACAACAAAAGACTTTAGGAAAAGAGAACAAACAAAAACAATTTTACTTAGGCTAGGAGAACTTACAACTACAGGAGAAACTAGCTAGGCTCACTTTCTGCTTCACTAGCTCTCTCGATAGAGGACTCAGACTGGGAACTCTTCTCCTACTACATGGAAAACAAGTGTGGAATACTTGTGTAATTTTCTTAGATACTATGGTTGCTAAAGAAGCCATAAATTGAAACTATGACACCTGCAGACCTTTGATATCCCAGAAAACAGCCCATGGGACATCCATAACTGTAAGGGCAGTGGTGAGCGCAGGTCTGGGGCTGGTTCCCAAACTGCTCCATTGAAGTTAAGGGACAAAACCTCAGCCAGATTTAGAAATCCCTTAAGGTGGGAGGGATACAGGCAGTAGTTTTACTCCTACTCCTTTACTCTCACTCTCTATCCCTCTGATATTTCTTCAGTTGATATTGATCCATTTAAGATGTATAAAGCAAATAACTGTATTTAACAACCGTAGTTGCAAGCAATCAAAGAGCTCTTAAAAAATCTCAGAATGTGAATCTACAATGTTTACCCTCAGGCAGGAATTCCATTAATAATTTAAGATGTCTGTGTGCAATTGAACAGTAATGGTAATTTTCAGCTACAAGGGATCAATCCAACAGTATATTCCAGATGTCTGCATGCTGCAGAAACAGCGTTTCTCTGGGTAGGTGCCATCTTTATATAGAGAGAGCTCTGAAAAGTTGTCAGAGACTGAAATGGTTAATGATGTATGCATTCTAAGAGACTTTGCAGGCTTTTGACTTTTGCATTATACCCCTGATGGGCAGTTGGGCCCATCCCTTCCTCCAGTGCCAAAGGTGTCCAGCCCTGAAGAGGCAAAGAGAGCCGTTGCTCTGCCCTATGGGGGTTCACAGCCCCGCTGGCGACAATGCTTCATGGAAAACAACCCCCTGCCTCGGGGGAGGTGCAAAAGGCATGCTGAGGGTATAAAAATGGACTGGTAACTTTGGGAATTTGGGTTCTGTTCCTGGCCCCCACAGCCTGCAGATGGAGACCATGGCCTGCAGGACTGCTGAGATGCAACGCTGGATCCCTAAGGCAGTGACTATGTAACCTTTACCTTCTCATCTTTTCTCATCTCTTCTTTTTCCTTGCTGTCCTGGACCCTTCTCCTGTCTTTCTCCCCACTGTGCATCTTCCCACCCCACCCCTCCCCAAGGTTATTTTCAATGTCACATTACATGGATTTTTTAAATAAACACCGATTATATAGTGTTGTTTCACTTTAATCCACTCCAAAGGGAATGATTAATAACAACCTGAGTTACCCCCATCCCCTTCCCAGGAACAGGTCGTGACAAAAATCACAGCCACTTTCCTCTATGGTTCATTTATAAAGCTTTTTGAATCTCAGGAAAAGCCCTTAAAACGTGACTCCCAGATTGCTTGCATGTCATTGCCTTTGCACAGCCAGCAGAGCTGGTGCTGCCTTACCCTATAAGTCCAATGCTTCTTAAGTGTCCAAAGGCTCAGAAGTGAATCATAAAATCATAGAATATTCTGAGTTGGAACAGACCCACAAGGATCAAGTCCAAACCCTGACCCTGCACAGGACAGCCCCAAAAAAATCACAGTATGGGCCTGAGACCATTAAGAGAGGGGCACTGCCTTCAGTGTGCCTTCCAGAAGAGCAGTGCTAGATCCACCTGGAGCTCAGGTCAAGTTAGGGCACAGTCACACATCAGACACAGAAGGCTGAAGGGCACAGTTACATATCAGACAATGTGCTGTTTCTGCAAGAAAACATCTTTCAGTAGTTTGGCTGTTGGCCCAGTTTCACAGTGGGATCCAAGGGGACAAATCCATGGTGAGTTTGCCCACAAGGTCAGCAGCTCAGTGCCAGCCTGGCATGGGCTCTTCCCTCATGGGCAGGACTGGTTGTGTAGATATGGAGAAGGCTCCCTCAATCCCAGGGTGTAAACCTCTGCAAAAAATATTTTCAGGAAGGACAACAACCAAGAAATAAAGTAAGGCATATATAAGTGCAAATAAATTCCTCAAGAAAGTAACAGCTGTAAGAACACCAGCCCAGGCAGTGCCAGCCAAAGCCGTGGAGCAGCCTGCACCACTGCAGTGTACTGGGAGCAGGTCTCCTGCTGCAGAATGAATTTCTGGTGATGTGTGATCCCACAAGTGGACAGTGCAACCCTTGAGATATTGTAAATAAAATGCCCAAACAGCCCCTCTGGAAGGAGTACACCCTAAACTAAGCTGTGGTCTAAAGTCTCTGCTGGCTGCCTCCAGCTGGAGGCTGATGCCGGTCCCTGCCTTCATCCTCCTTCACCATGCTGCCAAATGCTTCCCATGTTGGCTGTCCCTGCTGAAGGCCTTTGAGCTATGGAAATTTTACCAGCTGTGGTTGGCACTGTAACAACAAAAACCAGCCTGACAGTCAAGGCTAATGGTGTGGGAGGGAAGAAATAATCTGTTTTTACTGGATTTTTCTGAATTCAGTCTCCCTCAACAAGGATGATTATAACTAATTAGATAGAGCATGGTAACAACATTCACATTTGGAAGTGTGGTGTCTCAGTGGAAGAGGAAATTAAATACAATGTGATCAGAAATATGCAGACAAAGAGAAAAAGAGGCCAGTCCAAACCAGTAGCTTTTCACTGGAGAACAGATGAATAGGTTAGTCAATTTATTTTGTTGTACCTAGAAATTAATAAGTGTTATGTAGTACTGTAATTTACATTTCAAGGAAAGCATTTGACATGCCATCCTTTAGGACTTTGTTTCCCTCCTGCCTCAGGCTCTCTCCTTGGAATGCAAGGGGGCACAACTCACTTCAAGCCTCACACAAGAAGAGCTTCTTCAGGTAACAACAAAATGCCTAAAATGTTCCCTAAAGTGAGAGAAGAGTGAGGATGACAGCAAGGAAAGGGAGGTGATTGTCTGGTGGCCAGAGTCTCTGTGGGAACTGCAAGTCTGGCTGTGGTACCAGACACTGTCAGGTCATCAGGGCTCAAGGTTTCGTCCTTGAGGGGCTGGTGCCTGTGCACACATACACAGACCTGCAACCCAGCCATCACAGCTGCTCCCCATTCAGGGAGAGACCCTCCTTCATCAAGGATCCAAAGAAAATGTAGATGTTAAGTGCTCAGGGTCATAAATCTTGAAGGGTGCCAGAGCTCAGCAAACTGAGGAGCAAAATCAGGATCACAGAATTATTGAGGCTGGAAAAGACCCTTGAGACCATCATATCCACTGAGGAGGTACGAGGTGGACCAGGTGACTGGGCACAGTGAAGGTACTGGCAGCTTTGGCACAACTCAGAGACACCTGGCAAAATTGCTGGAAGACTTGATAAAGAAGCTTTAAATGTGAACAGATATTTGCTTGGTTGCTAGCAGACACGATCCCATCTCTGAGATGCACAGCTCTGGTCTGACCATCCTGCAAAGCTACATCCTTGAAACTACTCTTGGGAATGTAGTTCTCCAGGCAAAGGTCTTTTTTAATCACTCCACCATATAAGAACTGGGAAGCATATATACCTTGAACTGACAGTACCTTTTTTTGCCTGCTGTTAGTAGGGCCCCTGGTGTAGTCAGAAACGTGAAGCAACCTGGCATGGAAGCAGGAATCACGCTCTTTGTTGTCCCTCCTAAGCGTGAGCAAAGAGCAGGACTGCACTTAGTAGTCAGTGCAGTCATGGTCAAACATCAAACACCTGTCCACGTGCTGCTAATGCAGAAAGCAAAGGATTGAAAAAAATGCCATTGATGAAAAGTAATGTCAGGGGAAATCCCTCAGGATATATGGGGGAATTTCATCCAGCAATTCCTGTTTCACACTCTCCTCATACCAAAATTTCACCACACTTTCAAGCTGAGCACCTGGTAACTTTTTTGGACAGTGACTTTCCCTCTCCTTTGAGCTCAAAACCCCAAAATCATAAACAAGTATATGAGAAAATTATTGTCTCAGCAATAACCTCTCCATAACTTGGTGAGAAGGAATTGTGTACAAAAAGAGAATCTGCAGTCAGATATAACTGTTGCCAATAAAAGCTTCAGGCCATTATCCATGGAATTTACAGAAACTATTTTAATTTACCTACTTCCCCAAGAATATGAATGAGGCACACAAAAGGTTTCATAGAAGCAAACACAACAGTGCAGCTACAGAGGTGTCCAAGTAGAGAGTGGCAGCTCAGGCTTCAGGCAAGATGACTAATAACCAAAGACCGAAGCCCAACAGTGTGTGGTTTCTCCCAGGTGCCTCATTCTGCAACATCACTCCTTGCAGGAGAGCCTGGCCACCGCCACTCAAGGAGGGCAGGCAATGGCTGGGTGTGCAGGGAAGGTCAAGCAGTGTCCTTGGAGAAACAGTCCCCAGACCAAGGGACAAGGCATCACACCCTGGGGCTGCCAGCCAACGATTCCTAGAAGAGTTCTGCTTGCTAAACAAAGTTTTAAACAAAATTAAAAATCAAAACATTAGCCAAACCTTAAGATAAAGGGTAAAAGTAACAACAGTCCCATCTAAAAATAGTTGTCTGTCAAAACAGAAGTCACTTTCTGCTCTGCCCTCCTCTGAATGTACTACAAGTTCCCAGCTTGCCCGTCTACAGCTTCCATCCAGCTTGCTGTGACACCCTGAACATACGGGTATCTCCTGCGTCCTTCAGGCTTCACTTTTACATAGGGGTTATTTTTGCAGACTGCACACAAAGTTATTAATCTTTCCAAGCAAGTATTGGTATTTTTCAACTCTTTTGAAAATAGTGTTCTAACACTGTTGCTGTTTTTTCAGTTTATTTCCCTAGCACTTCACAGAGGAAGAGTTAGAGGTATGTAAGAAGCTGCTTGAGCAGAACTGGACCAAGAACGTCAATATCCAAAGGGGGACATGGCTGTTCAAACCTTAGCCTGTCCACATTCCATTAAAGCACCCTGCATGTTGGCTGCTTTGCTTATTTCTAAGAGAGGAAAAACTTAAACAATATCCAGTTCACACAAAAGATTGTTTGTGTACAAACAATTTACAGGTCTACAACACTAGCCAACAACTACACCATAGAAATCTGCTTGCAATTAAACATCTTAGCAGTCACAGTGCCCAGCTGAATCAGCTGGCAGCACAGGTGCACATCTGGCTCAGTGATTATCCCAGGCTGCAGAGATCCTATGTGACAACAGCATCCCAGTGCCGTTACAGCTATTGGCCTTCACCTCCTTATTTTGTGCCTCAGGTCTCACAGCTCAGGTGAAGGCCAATAGGTCTTGTGCTTTGCTTGCAGTGTCTGGCATTGAGCAGAGAAAAGCAGCTGGGAATCTGCTCCAGTAGGCCGTTTAAATGATTTTTTCCTGCTGATGCCTCACGCCACAGCTTCTGCATCCATATGAAGACAGAGTGGACAAAAGGTGTGGTTCACTAGGGCAACCAGACTGCAGAGGCCAATGGTAGAGGCAGCAGGTGCACAGCCTTCAGAGCTCATGAGCCTGAAGAAGAGCCAAGTGAGCTCCCAGAAACATGCAGTATCCTCTCTGGAGCTCTACAATGCCTTACTAAAGCAAGATGGAGACAAACTCTGAGGAAAAGGGAAGAATAATCCTTGGGGCTGTATGCACTGTAGTGCAGCTGGAGCCTCTCACCATTCTGAGGGTGCTTCTCTTTTGCAATTAAAGAATATAAAGATTGCCCTTCAGCTAATATGAAGGAGCTTCTCTCATGTGGCAGAGGTGTGTACCACGGGGGTTTGGATAAAGGCTGAAACTAGCAGCGTTTGCTCTGACAGCCCTGCTGCAGCATCCATCTACATCTTTCCACTAGCAGAGACCCTTTTTTAATCTCTCTTTCTTTCTTCTCGTTCTCTGCCACTAGCTGCTAGCTGTCTCTTTTATTTTATGTCTTCCTTAAGGCTGAATGAAGCATAACCCTTGTAGATCTCATTCCTGCACAATGGGGAGGCAAGACAATCCTAGTGCTGCTACCCTAGCTACTGATGCCATTGCTTTGCTCTCCTGCTAAAAGTATCAGCTCATCACCTGCAAAATAAACACAAGGTCTGCTGGGGAACTAGCAAGAAAGTGTGTAATAGGACTCGTACTCACCACAGCTCACCTACGCTTACTCATCAGGCTCCTGCAAAGGAAAGTGTGGGTGGCCCCTCTGGGAAGCGACTGGGGGCAGCCAAAAGCTGTTCCTTTCATGTGTCTCCAGACTCTCCCCTAACTTTGTGTATGAATAGGGATTTTCATGGGCCTAGTACGGACTGCAAGCAAGTCTTCTTTGAGCAGAGGTCCATCCTTGAGCTGCAAACTGCAGAGTAAGGACTCGGCAGAGGGATGGCTGTCATTCCTTGGACAATGTAATTTGAAAAGGAGTGGGATTGCCTAAGCAGTGTCTTGTCTTTCATGGTGGAAATTTAGGCCTCGGATCACACACAAGGATAACTGGTGTTGATGCTGATACTGGAAGTTCATCTGATATAAGGCAGGTGAATGCAAACAGAGATTTGCTCTAGTGCATAACATGACACAGGAGCAGAGACAAGTTTTTTGATATGTGTGTCTCAAGGCACCTATCTGTCTTGCCTTTGATCTTTACTTCTGTCCTTCTGTAAATACTCACATTTTAAGTGTGCTACCATCCTTTTATATCAGTATTATTAACATCTTAACTATCAATTCCAACTTCAAGATACCAATTTGTTTCCCTTGTTGGTATATTTAGCAAATTTCTTATACTTTCCCCGTGGTATGATTGACAAATCTGCACTTACCCAAGTACTGTGAGCAAGACATTTCGTGATGACAGAGAGAACCATAAGGAGCAACTTAATGTGCCCAATCTCATACTAGTCTGTCATCATTAGCATCATGCCAAAAATCAAGACCTGTTAATACAACAAAATGAATCCCCAGTTGTACTGAAGCTTATGTAAACAAGACTTACTACTTAAAATAAGTTGTAAAACATATTTGAAATTCCAATTGGCTTTGGTAAAAGCTATAGTAGTTATTTTGACAAAGAATTGGGCACAGAAGATGTGAAGGACAGCAAGGACATGGTGGTATGACACTCTGCATGTAGATAGTCAGAGATGTGAGATATGAAATCAGTAGGAATAATGCTTATGAAAGTAAATGATAGTTTAGCCCCAATTCCAGTCTTCCATGGCAGGCCCTTGGGTTCATTTATGTTCATCTTCACTTCTAATTCTTACAGTAGGCTTCCAGTATACACAAGAGAACTGGGTGGTCTTGCGTAGGGCTAAATAAATTCAAAAGTTGCAGAAACAGTTCTCTATTAGCATAAAGCAGATAAATTGCAGCAAACTGTTAAACTGGTTTCACAGGAACACTACCACAGCCAAGAAAAGCACCCGTTGATGGTCTGCATGTTCTCTGGGGCTGGACAATTCTGTGGTCCTCTGGAGCACCCTGCCCCATGACCTTTAAGGGCACATCCAGAGGCAGGGACTTGCTCCTTCCATCCTTGGCTCATGCCAACCTGCCACAAGGCTCACAGCTGCTATTTTTGCAACACAATGAAAGTGGCCTTCTGCTCCATGACTTTGCCAGCCACTTCTACCTCTCCTCTGGCATCCTGAAGCAAAACGCAGACATAATGTCCAACAGCACCCTGCTACAGAGGACTATTTCCCAAAACAGTCACAAACTTGAATGTGTACATGAGTAAATCTGCTTTGTGGGATCCCCTCCCCAACTTCTCAGATACACTTTGGCATGCAAAAGTGGACATGCATGGCCAGTGCCCGAGTCTTTAATGTCCAGCTCCCAGGACATGAAGTCTGTGCACTAAGGCAGATGACACTCCACAGACGACTCCTGAACCAGGTTCAGCTCCGTTAGAAAAACTTCATTTCTCCCCATAGCCTATAAAATCACTGTAGTTTGGGTAGGTGTGGTACTGCTGCTGTGCCCAGCCACACACCTCCAGGCATCACAGCCATTCCAGGCTCGGAGTACACACCTTGTACACAGGACAAGCCGTCAGAGGCATTGGCTCATGACCCACAGTATAGGCCTGTGCACAATCCTGTTTTCTCTCATCCCTTTCATAAAAAATTTCACCTTCCTTTCCAATAAATATGGGATCTTCACTGCAAATCTCCTGTTTCCTGAGAAAAGTAAATTGCAATAGTGGAAAAGATATATGGAAAGTAAATATCAATAGTGAAAACACCACTTTGATACCAGACAAGTTCCACATTGCTCCAGTCGCATGGACAGCTAAGCTAAGAAAATTCCATTGGTACAGAAGTCTGTTTAAGAAACTCAGAAGGATTGTTTCAGCATGAAACTTTTTCCTACCACTGGGAGCATTTCAAACAGCGCTGTTCATATCCAGGTACTAAAGTAGTAATGAAAAAACAGTAGTCAAAAATAGCTGTCAGGTTTTGAATTTGTCTAAAATTTATCAGAAATGAGGTAGGGGGAGCTGGGAATTTACCTGAGGCACAGCAAAACCAAAATATTAATCTTCAGATAAATTACATAATCCAGGGATTCCTTCTCCTGAACCCTTATTAAGGAAAATGTTTAGAAAAGCCAGTGAAAAATTTTCATCCATTTGTATTTGACAGAAATCACCAAGGGATATCTTTTTCCAAGGGAAGAAAACAAAAGAAACCAAGACACCTTGCAGAGCTGTAAACTTGTGTAAGGATCAGTTAAGCACGGGCTGATAGGGTTACTCTGCTTATTAGCTTTTTGTTCATGGTGCTGATCCCCACGGATGAAACAACAAGCTTCTCTCCAATGCTTCAATGGATTCTTATCTCTGGGTAAGAGTTAGCCCGTGTTTCCCTGTGGACTTCTGGAGAGCTGGATGAGTTCTGTTGTGGCTGAGTTGCACAAGGCTCCTGCCAGATGCCCACACCAGCCTGTCCAGGTCCCTCTGGATGGCAGCATCGAGCCTATTGACTGGTACCACCGTCCCAGCTCAGTGTCAATGGCAACCTTGACAACTTCCTCCAGGTCACTGTTAATGATGTCAAACAGGACAGGTCACAGGACAGTCCTCCACTCGTTACCAGCTCCCGGCAGGAAGGTATATGACCCATTAACCATGATCCTCTGAGCCCAACAACCAAAAAAGCTGTTAACCCATCTAGATTTCCACCCATTCAGACTGCAAATTCCCAATTTAGATGCATGAATATTATGGGAGACAACATTGAAAGCCTTGCTAAAGTTTGCATGAACTGCATCCAAGTTATTAAAGCTGAAGTAAATGAGATCCAGTGCTCTTTCCACACTCACAATTGTGGTCATTTTGTCACAGAAAATGAACAGACTGGTCAGGTATGATTTGCCTGTGTAAAGCTGTGCTGAGGGCTCATTCATCTTCATATGCCCAGAAATGGGCTCTGTGGTTTTCCCAGGGACTGAAACAAGACTGATTTGCCTATCATTTCCCACTTTTTGCTTTTGGTTTTTTTTAAGACAATCATAATAACAACTTTTTCCACATCATATTACATATAAGTGGTCACCTGCACACCTGGCAAATTTTTTGTACAGTCCTTTCACCTCTGTCCTGCAGTCATTCATTTGATCATCCCAGTTTGCCTAAAAGTGTCTGGGGGAGGGGGGAAAGAGGGGTGGGTGTTGTTAAATGAGAAATGCTGATATCCCTTTGAAGGGAAATTCCCTTCAGATAGCTGGGAATTCCAATTCTATATCAATCCTTCCTGCCCCTATGGCAGAAACCCAACTCTGACTCCTAAAGTTTGTCCAGGTTCCAGCAGTGCTGGACAAAGAAAAGTGGCTTTGTTGTTACTACTGTCACCTCAACCCACAACCATGTACAGAATCTGTCAACCCACAGTGTGCATACACTACCACAGACTGTCCACCAGTAGCAATTGACAGGTAAGGAGATAGATGAGCTTCCAAAGATTCATTCAGTATACTGCAGAAAATGAAACACATCCACTCATCATGTCTACTACACCCCTCTAAACCACACATGTCCCCCCAAAAAAGAGCAAAGAAAATATTGCGTGTGAGATCCTTGTCTACCTACCAGGAGGATGTGTCTTGAGTGATTTTCGTAAAAGTACAGACACCACAGAGACCAAAAACTTTGCTTACCACTATTTTCAAGGTGCTAATAAAACAGCCTCCAGAAGCTGCTTGATGTAGAGTAGAGACACTTTACCTATGTTTTCACTGGAGAGAATCTTTGCTGTCCAGAAAAACACAGGTGAAGGTCCAGCATACAAAGGAGCCGCTTTCACTGATAGCATATCCGAGTCTGTGGCTCTAGTATTCACTTCAAGCAACAAATCAATCTAAAAAGCCCTACATTAGAAAGGATGAGGCAGTGAATGCTCCTAAAGTTGGATGAAATGGTTAAAATAAGATTTACATCAGTTTTACAAGTAAAAATACACTGTTCCTTCTGAGCTTTGATCCAAACCTTTTCAACTAATCCTCCAGAAGTTCCTTTATTTTTATATTTTATATACTAGTAGCATTAGATAACAGATCTCTTCACGTAATGCCTGAAATGTTTCCTAAAATATATATCTGGCATCTGCCTCAGTCACCTATGGAAAGCACTAACAATTTCTAATGGAAGTTAATATTTGTGCTTTTATGAAAACCTTGCTTACCTGTGGCTTGAGAGTGAGTTGAGGTCAAATATAATTTTGCCTGTTTCTGCTCTGTCAGGCACAGTAAGTCAGCCTTGGCCTCTGACTGGCACAAAGCAAGTTTCTTGGCCTCCCTTGAAATCCCCATGCACATGAGTGCTACCTTCTGGCTAGAGGTGCTTTCCATAAAATAACAACTACACCCACTGTAAAACACCTTGGAAACCCACTTCTAATGGTTCTTCAGTATTCTCTCATGCAGCATGACACAATTCTGTCTTTGCAAAATGCCACTGCTGCCCCTGCATGTAACAGCCTCAGGTCCTTTTGTCAAAGTTAGAAGGAGTGTCACATAATTTGTGTTTATCTTTTGGGGAAATTTGATGCTCTATTTCCCTTGAAGTTATTTAAATAGAATTCCTTTAAATATATTATGGTCTAGGAAGGGTTACTTTTTATATCAAAATCCAGCTGTTTACCTTGGTATTGTGCCTTGTTTCCACTCTTTACAAGTCTTTCTCTCCCTTCTGTAAAGGTTCCTTTGTGATGATTCTATGGCTCAGCATAAAGGAGGTCTCACCATACCTTCTACATTCCCAGAAAAAAAATTAAATTAGTGTGGATAACAAAGACTGAGTGCAGTATCAGTAATTTTAATATAAAAATATTACTTTTGTCTTCTTGAAGCTGTCTCCAATCCAAGCAGAATAGGGTCAGCAGATAAAAAACTGAGACAAAACAGAAAATACATAAAATCCTGATAAAGCATGGAAATGCAAAATTAGAGCATCCCAACAATCATATTTTTCTTATGTGGTGACACTACTAAAATTATTTGACCACAATCAAAGTTTTAAAGTAACTGTGACCATAGATTAGACTTGATTAAATTTTAAGACATGTTACATTCATTTTTTCTTTTTCCAATATCCCA
Organism: Sakesphorus luctuosus; assembly: GCA_013396695.1. Classification (NCBI taxonomy): domain Eukaryota; kingdom Metazoa; phylum Chordata; class Aves; order Passeriformes; family Thamnophilidae; genus Sakesphorus; species Sakesphorus luctuosus. The sequence continues at coordinate 14,897 of VWZD01006799.1, read as the reverse complement.
CCTACAAACTAAAGCATTCAAACTCAAGGGACTTTCCTGAAAGAATTGCCCTTAATCTTTCAGTTGTTGAATAAAATAACTGTGTGGAACATGAATCTAACAATTCATCTTTTACTGATAGGGCTCTTGGTAAATTGTCTGTTCCAAAGTTATAAGACTGAAGAAGTTATTATGAGAAGAGAGCATTTTATTTCAGATGCAACCACACAAATCTCAAGGAGAGAGGAGGCTGGCACAAAGAAAAGTCCCCTGATATATATCTTTTAATTAACATTGCAAAACATTCCTTTCTGTATGCAGGTAAATCCTTTATGCACAATTCATTTGTATTTCTAATCCTTATCGCTAAAACACTTTTTTCCACCAAGTTTGATTTATTTTGAAAAAAAAAAAATTGAACTAGTGAAGTGTATTGCATGATGAGGGACTTCAGGATGTATAGCACTGAGGGGACAAGAGCTTTTTAAATTGCATTAATTCTTCCACAGAGTGAAAGCATAAAGGTGAATCTATCTGTCTTACCCAAGTTTTACAATATTCACTTAATGTATCCAAGTTTATTTTAAGGTGGACTTTTTGAGAGGTTCTCTTTGTTTGATTTTTTTTGTTGATTTTTTTTCATAATGCTGAGCTATGAGCCCAGGATGTATTAACCTTTTAGGACCTTACTTGGCTTGTCAGCAAGCCAAATGCAAGAGATAACTCCATTTTCTTTCATCAGGACCCAGTGTCTGTGTGGACCACCAACGTATCACCAACCATGAAGTCACTCTCTGCCTACCCCTTCTGCAGATCCCATGGAACCTCTTCCAGCCCTTAGTCTCAGCTGATGGCTGCAGAGGAAGGCTGATTTGTTAAATAAGCCATTGAAAATAAACTCAAACAACTTGAAGCATCTTAAAAACTTTGAGGGGAACAGACTCAGTGCACAGGCACATGGTGCTTACAGCACAGTCACATATAAACTCAAATTACTGTACTGCAAGGAACTCTACAATTTCAAACACAATTTTTGTTCCCTACTTCACTAGTTTCCTAAAATTTGGATGGAGGTTAGATTTGTTCCCCAACAACTGAAAGGAATTTTGGCTTCTGTAAAGTGTGCATCTATCTGGATGGGATTAGTTTCACAGTCTTTGTTACTGCAGCATCTGTATCAGTCATTCACTGTGACTAAATGTATAGTATGCAAGGTCTTTAAAAATGGCTAATGTAACTACTAAGGACAGCAAAGAAAGGATATGTGGTGCATTGATCCCAGCTGGATGACAGGTGTCCATCAGGCCACTCATCATCCCCCTTCTCAGATGGACAGGTGCGAGAAAATAAAACAGAATGCAACTCATAGGTTGGGATAAGGCAGTTTACTAAAGCAAAACGAAAAGTTGCACATGCACAAGCAAAGGAAAAAACCACCAAAGATTCTATTTTCTACTTCCCATCAGCAAGCCATGTCTGGCCACTTCCTGTGAAACAGGGCTTTAACACACATAGTGATTGTTCCAGAAGGCAAATGTTGTAAATAATGAATGCCTGCTTCCTCCTCCTTTTCTGACCTTTTATATCTGAGCAGACATCATATGGCATGGAATATCCCTTTGGTCAGTTTGGGCCAGATGTCCCACTTTTGTCCCCTCCCAAGATCTTGCCCACTCCCAGCCTACTGAGGGAGGGGGCAGAATGCTGGAGAGACAGCAGTGACACTGTGCCAGTGCTGCTCAGCAGTAGCCAAAACACTGGTGTGTTATCAGCTCCTTTCTAGCTGCCAATGCAATGGAGAAAACTAACTCCATCTTGGCTAGACCAAATACAATCTCCACCCCTTATTCCATACTGTATGTGTCACACTCAGAACCTACAAAATTTAATCTTCTATTTTACTGTATTTACTTCTCATTACTGAAACTGCTTCTTACCAACACTTACACCGCTTAAACTACATCCTTAAACCATCTTCATACCCAGCATACAGGTTCATACAATTTCATTAACTGTTATCCCCAGTCCTTTCACAGGTAGGTATTATCTTCCCACTCCATGGGCTTCCTCCACCACTCCAGCTGTACAGAAACAGGCCATGACTCGGGGTTCATTCCATCAAGATGGGTGCTCAGAACAGGAGAAGCTGCACACTGGATTGTTGGGCACCAGCACCGGCTCAGCTCGCGTCATCACTGAACTCGCCTTGCTCCTTGCAAAATTCACTCTTCATCAGTTCATGCCATTCCTGCAACTTTACTTCCTGCAACATACAACTTAGAACACAGATTATTGTATCCCCAAGGTTAAATCACACACAGCAGGTCTCCCCATCCTTCTGCATTACCCACCAAGTACACCCAGGTCCTTGAGAAACGACAATCCCACAGATGGGTTTGCCTTTTCCCATGTGAGGAGAAACGCCTACTGACTTCCCCAGCCACTTCCCTATGCGTATTACAGGGACCTTATCTCCTCCCACAGTATGTAGGGGTTTTGTTTGGGCAGGGCTAGGGCAGTTAGCAGATCCTCTGGTGTTAACCAGCCAAACGGCTTCTGCCAAATTTGTATCTTGATGTTTCCGTGACTTCCGTTGCCTAATGCTCTTAACATAGTCTTCAGCAGCCCATTATACCTCTCAATCTTTTCAGAGACTTGTGAGGGATAGGGGATGTGATATACCCACTCAATGTCATGTTTCTTTGCTCAACAATTTATGAGGTTATTCCTAAAAGTAATCCCATTGTCTAATTCAGTTTTTCTGGGTCACCATGTTGCCACAAAATGTGCCTTTCCTTGCCCAATACTGCCTTTTGATCAGTGGCATGGTTTACAGGGTATGTTTCTAGACAACCAGTAGTTGCCTCCTCCATGGTCAGTAAGTAGTAGTTGCCTGGGTATGTTTGTGGCAGTGGTCCAAAACAGTCAATTTGCCAGGCCTCATCATAAGGTAAACCCAGCCACCGCCTTCTATTCTGGAGAGATTTCACTTATGTGGCTCACTTGATTGCAGCATCTTTCACATTCATGAATGACTTGCTATTGCTCAGGGCCCCATTCCAAATAGGTTTTTTTGGGTTACTCAATAGAGGGGGCTCACAAGCTGTCTGTAACCTGGAATATACATTCTACAGAACCCCACAAGACCTAGGAAAGCTTCTATTTCCTGCTTTGTAGCTGGTGGAGACATGGCTGTTATCTTGTTTACCAGATCCATAGACACATGTTGGCATCCATCCTGCCAAGAACCGAATCTCCTGTGCAGGTCCCTTGACCTTGCTTTTTTTTATGGCAAACCTAGCTTTCAGAAGAGCCTGAATTATTCTTTTTCCCTTCTCAAACACTTCTGTTGTGTTTTTGCACATCATGGTGATGCCAGTGTATTGCAGATGTTCAGAGGCACCACCCATTTCAAGTACAGTCTGGACTAGCCCATTGCAAATGGTGGGTGTGTGTTTCCACCTCTGGGGCAGTTGATTCTGGCTTTAACACCCTCATGTGAAAAAAAACCTGTGGTCCACATTCTGCTGCTGAAGAAATTGAGAAAAATGCTTTAGCAATGTCACCTGTAGAATATCACTTGGCTGCCTTTGACTCTGGCTGTATTGGAGCTCTAACATGTCTGATATGGCAGCACCCAGTGGTGGTGTTACTTCATTCAGGCCACGATAGGCTACTCTTAACCTTTGCCCTCCAGCAGACTTTTGCACTGGCCATATGGGACTACTAGAAGGTGAATGAGTCTTGCTATTGACTCCTTGGCTTTCTAGATGATGAATCAGCTCATGGATGAGAGCCAGGGAATCTCAGTTTGTGTGAAGTTGCTGCCAGTGCACTGTCCTGGTAGCAATTAGCACCTCCTGCTCTTCAACTTGCAGCAATCCCGTGATGAAAGGATCTTTTGAGAGGCCAGGCAGGGTAAATACAGGTGAATACAGTATCTCTGTATTCACAGTGGCTACACCAAAAACCCATTGGTACCTCTTTGGGTCCTTGAGGTATCCTCTCCTGAAGTGGTAAATCCCAAGGATACAAGGGGTCTCTGGGTCAGTCACAATAGGGTGCTTTTCCCACTTGTCCCCAGTTCAGTTTGCTTCAGCCTCCAATACAGACAATTCTTGGCATCGCCCTGTCACTCAAGAGATCAGATGGGTTCTGTGCCCCAGTACCCCAATGGCACAAGCGTACACTATGCATCAGTATCTACTAAAGCCTTATATATTTCTATGGGTTTGATGTGCCAGACCATCGAATCCAATATACCCAGTCATCCCTTTCCTTGTCCTGGCTGAAGGCAGGAACCCTCTATTCCTGGTCCTGGTCAGAGTATTCACTGTCTGACCATTGCAGTGGCAGACCAGAAGTCCCTTCACCAGGATCAAGAGAGGTTATTTCAATTCTTCTATATCTGGGAGATGTCTGATTGCCTTCTTGCATCTACAGAAACTAGTTGACAGCCTTCTTGAGTGGTCCCTTCTTAATAACTCTCTTCTCTTTCAGTTCACATACACGGGCTTCCAGCTTAAAGGTGGGCTCACCATCCCATTTCCTCATGTCTTCCCCATGGTCACACAGAAAGAACCAGAGTGCACCACGTGTCATCTGCCTGGGACTCTCTTTCCCTCTGATCAGGGCAGGAGAAGACTGATTTCTTGGGCTGCCCTTGGCAGCCGAGGTGCTGGCCTGCAGGGATGAGGAGGTACAAAGGGTTTCTTCTAAGTTTTGGAGCCAGAAAGATGCTCTCTCTACAGTTGGTGTATCCATTTCTGGGTAATACATCGCTGCCAAGCTGTTAGAGTAAGATGCAGGGGCACTTTGAATCACCTTCCTCCACATGGCCATTGTGCAAGGGACATCCTCTGGATCTTTAGAGATGTTCTCATTTTTCAGATCACCGTAGATGACTTCCAGCACTGCTAATTCTCTCAGGTACTGGATACCTTCATCTGCAGTGGTCCACTTTCCTGGAGAGTTCACAAGGTCTTCCTTAAATGGATATCTTGTCCTCACACTCGAGAGGAGCCGTCTCCAGAGACTGTAAACTGCTGCCTCTTTTCCGATTCCTCTTTCTATTCCTCGATCTCTAGCGAGGGATCCCAGCTGTTGGGCTTCCCTACCTTCCAATAGCTGCCCATCGGCCCCATAATCCCAGCATCGAAGCAGCCAGGCAGAAATCCGCTCACCAGGATGGCGGCTGTAATCTTTCCGCAAGTCTCGAAGTTCTGATGAGGTCAGGGACCGGGTAATTTCTGCCTGCTGTTTGAATTCTCTCACTCCTTTCTCCAATTTATGTGTTGAAGGACTGGCCTCTTGATCAGACCCTTCCTTTCCTGATGACTCTTCTTCTTTTTCGTCTTCTTCTTCCTCTTCTTCTTCTTTTTCTTCTTCTTCCTCCCTTTCTAATTGACAATATGGGCCTGTAGTTTTCCTCGTCTCACTTTTCTTTTCCATTACAGGCACAGTTACCACAGTTGTTGTTTGGGTCCCTGTTTCAACCATAGTGTCCTCAGATGCAGTCTGGGTCCCTGCCTCAACTACAGTCCTCTGAGAGTACTGAACTGCGGCTCGATAGGCACAGGCCAGGCCCCAGTACAGGGCAAGAATCTTCTGGTTTTCACTGGGTTGGGCAAGGCACCCTTCTATCAGGTGATGTGTCAGTTTGCCAGGGTTGAATACCTGTTCAGGTGTGAAGTCCCAGATAATGGGAGGTGATAACTGCCCTAGGAACCTGCCCAAATCCTTCCACACTCCCTGCCACCCAGGCACTGGCCTCATTAGGGTACATGTCAGTATCATCTCACTCAAAATTTGTTTTCTCTTACGCCAGGATGACACCAGTTTCCACAAACCCCATAAGACATTTGCAGTACTAATTAGTAGTATTGAACAGAGCACGTAATGATGAACAAGGACTGCAGAAGCCTGCATAAAAGTATCCACATCCATTACAGGCAGGGAGAGGGAGATGTATTCCCTCATTGTCTCCACAAGATAGGTCCCCCAGCACAGCAAGGCCATCAATGCCAGGGAAAAGCACAGAGCCATTGTTTGTATTAACATGTTCTCAAACTCAGCAAAATAACGCGATAAGCAGCACAGCTCACAAACTCTGGGTCCCACACAGAAGCTTGTACTCAATAACTGCTATTACTATAGCATGCTATGCATAGATATAACTGCTGTTGTCTGACCCCACACTAGGCACCAAAAAGGACTTACTGTGCCCACCAACCCGCACTATCACCCCCCTTCTCAGCTGGACAAGGCAGAGAAAATAAGATGGAAAATAACACAGCACAGAGCTAAGGCAGTTTAGCAAAGCAAATCAAAAGTTTGTGCGTGCACAAGCAAAGACAAAAATACCAAAGATTTTATTCTCTACTTCCCATCAGCAAGTGATGTCCAGCCAATTCCTGGGACAAGGCTTCACCACAGGCAGCGTTTGCTCTGGAAGGCAAATGTTGCAAATAACGAAGGTCCCCCCCTTCCTCCTCCTTCTCTTTTCTTTGACATCCAAGCAGACGTCATATGGCATGGAATATCCCTTTGGTCAGTTTGGGCCAGATGTCCTTCTTGTGTTCCCTCCCAAGATCTTGTCCACTCCCAGCCTACGGATGGGGGTGCAGAATATTGGAGAGACAGTGTTGATGCTGTGCCAGTGCTGCTCAGCAGTAGCCAAAACACTGGTGTGTTATAAACTCCTTTCTAGGTAACAAGGCAAAGCACAGCACTGTGATGTCTGACCTCCATCTCGAGCCAGACTCAATACGGGATGTTAAGCCATAGTGTTCACCTACACTTCTCAAGTAAGAGCTGGAAATTTAAATGCTGGTACCTGTTTTAAAAATGTTTGGCATCAACCACTTTTCTTCTTCTTCCACCATTGGCAAAGCTGTTCATAAAGTGAAATGAATGATTAGTTCAACCTGAGAATCAGGCTCTATACAGTGACAAGAAGCCTGCAACTGGGGAACATCACCAGCCCCCAGCCCTAGCTGCCCTGGCCGCTAACACAGCTCTCCTGCTGTGAGATGGGACAGAGATAACTTAGCTTTTATTGACTACCAACAACAATAAACTGGGAATAGTAACAACAACAATAACAACAATTATTGGGAAAAGTAACCTTGGAAATATAATCCTAAAGTCAGGAGAAAACCTTTATACTGTTTACAGCACTTCTATACATACTGCATTTGCTCCAATGCTCGCTCTTATTGCATCGTTCCTCCTGCTTGTTACATTTGGGACTTCAGTAACATCTGGGAAGGTGGGAAACTGCACAGAGCAGTTTGATTATTTTTTTGACATTACACTACTCACACTACTCTTTTGATACACTACTTTTGTTCACATTACTTTTGATACTCAGAAATTATATTGGTTGTTTAGAGCTATTCCTGCATAAGGGTGGGGTTTTTATTCATACACAGAGCAAATAGGCCACGAGAATGATAATAAATCTAACGAAAGCAACAGAATGCACTCCAAAGATATTCAAGCTTGTTTTGAAGCATTTCTATTACAGAAAAAAAATTGTATTCTGCAAAACAATTTACAATATTTTTATCTCGCTCTTTCATTGTTATTACAATTTAAAAGATTAACTAAAAATACCCTACCAAAAAATGAAATCAGTGGAGCAGACCAATTCAATTGTATTTATTTTACACGTTTCAAGAAATTAGGACAGTTTATCAGCAACTGTGCATAATTAGTAAGAAACCTATTTAAACCAAATGATACGCATGGCCAGGGTTGCTGCTGCTCAGTGGAGACAGCAGTTCTGCTTAATTGGGATGTTTTCAGATGGTTTAATTGTTGAAACTGATGCTCTGCTCTGCTGGTTCAGGCTTGCAGTGTTTCTCTCTCTCCCCATCCTGCTGGGAACATTTTACAACTGGAGCTGACAGAGCACCCACAGGGTTCCCTCACCAATGCCTTTTACCTCCCAAATTGTGACTCCAGCACCAGCTCTGCATTGCCAGCTGCCCCAGTGCAGAACAAATGTGCTGCTGAGGATGTGGACAACTCAGGGATGAGGTCTCCTATTAGCTCCCTTAATCTGAGTGTTGAAATGGTGCTTTTCAGTAGCTGAAAGGACTTTATCATCACCTCAGCAGTTCAGCAACATTACATGGACATGCCTACGACATCTCCCACGCAGAACAACAGTGATTAGAGCTGTCTGAATGATTTCATTGAGAAGCTTAAGAAGTTTGTGATTTCTGCTGCTGTGCCTGCCTCCTCAGCAAACACCCAATGATTTTTCTACATTGCATTAACACTACCACACCTGATAGCCACTTACTAGTCTGTGGGAAATGGGTCAGAAACCTTAGTTCAGCTCCTAGAAGAGCCTCCCTTTCACTCAAGCCTTTTGTTGGCAGCCTCAGAGGGAAAAGGTCACCAAGCAAGTCAAACGTTTTCTCAAACCTGCAGATTCAAATCACAGCACCATCACTCTGCTGGGCAATATGACAAAGCTTGCACACAAGCTGCTCTGTCACACAGGAAAAACAAAAATTGGCTCAAAGGAAGGGAGTTTCTTGGGGTCATTAAATTCTCTGCAAATAACCAAGAAAGGAGGATCTGTCAAGACATTTTGTAAAGGCAGCATTTTAGATAAGATACCAAAGCCAGGACAAAGTTTGCACAGCCCACAGCACTTGGCAGTGTGCCAGTACAACACGAGATGGCTCCACTTCTGACAACAAAGAGCTTAGTGCCACAGCAGAGTCCCTCATATCCAACTACAGTACCTAATCGTGCCCATCCACTGAAGCCGGAGCTGTCAAACGGTTCCATGCCAGTGCAGGCAGCCCCCAGGAGCAAGGAGCAGAACAGCACTGCAGCCCATAACAGGGTGGGTGGGGAAGGTATCACAAGTCTGGGAAAAAAATGTGGAAAAAGAAATACCTCCAAGCTGCTTTGCAGATCAGCTGCTGTCTTCTGCAAGACACTGAAATATGGGAGACCACAGCCAGCCTTCTGTGGCTGGAATAAGATTCATTTAAGTGCAGTATAAATAAGGATCTACTGATCCATCTTCAGCTGAACTTTATTACCATCCTCCTTTGCACCTTTGTTGTTTCCTTCTGGCTTCACATTCCAAATGCCCTGCAGAACCAACGCAGACATTTTGTGAAAAAGGCTTGGCCTTAAATCATGTCTGCACTGGTTTCTATACAAACTTTCACTGGGTTTTCACTAGTACAGTCCTTCTGCTCAGTATTGATGTTCTCAGTGTGGGCTGGTGGGAGGATGACAGAACAGCTGAAGCAGAAAAGACCAGAAACATCAGCACCAGCCACAACCGCAGCAAGTGGAGGGAGGGAGGAGCAGGAAAGACCAGTAAGACTGCAGGGAGAATAGCAAAACCAGAAGGCTTTAGAGAGAAAAGAGAAGGGTAAGAGGAGAAAAATTACAGACTAACTCAAAACTGCCTCAGGAACCGGAGACTCATTTAGAGTGGTCAATTGCCCCCAGCATAGATGCTTCAAAGTAATGTGATTCTGTAGCAACTGGAAACACAAATGCAGACGCACATGCACTTAGTGCACCTATTTAGAAGTAAAAAAGGATTTCTACTTGTCACTGCGAGCATGCCTGTCTGGCAGGGAATATCCATGCAAGGTGATGCAGTGGCACTTTGGGGCTTTTCAGTACATCATTAGAAAACTGAGACCTCCAGCTGTTTTGTGTTCAACTGGATGCAAAACTCTACTTCCACCAGAAAGATCTGGTGGAATACACTGGGGGGAAAAGCAGCATCATTTCAAGCTTTCACTGTTCAAAACAACAAAACAACACCACTATAAACAGAAGGCTGTGTTAAAGAAAAACCTCAAACCCAGCCACCCATATTCGTATGCAAGACTTTTGTCTGGTCCACCAGATTCCACAACCTTCACTTCCATGGCCTTCCTACTGCTGGTCCTGTTCCCTTCTCCCCTGGAGTGAAGGCCCATAGACAGACAAAAAGATGAAATCTGCTCAGCCAGAAAGTTGAGCCCTCCAGCCATGCAGGTAAAGGAAAAAGCCTGACAAATCTTCGTTACCTATGTGAGTGACAGAGGACCCAGACACCCGGCAGTGCACCTCGGTCATAGAGAGGATGTTTTTGTATGAGATGACCGTGAAGAACAAAAATGCCTGCGCTGAAACGGCTGCAACAATACTTTGAAACCACTGAAATGCAGAAGATCATTCAGCTGATAACAAACATGGAATAATTTATATCCATAGTGAAAAAGCATAAAAAAACTGAACAAGACCAGCTCTATACTATCGGTTTTCAGATAAATGTCTGAGTCCGGGAGTGACTGCAAGCACAAAATGAGAAGATTCGGAAAGTTAAACGCTCTTTTGGCTCTCCTACAACCTTGCTCTATGAAGATTCATTGCCAGAACGGTAATTTGGTTACCACTACAAGTTTCAGGCTTTCCTGCAGCAGCTTGCTGGACCTGCTGAGTTTAAAGACAAATTTCTTTTCTTTAAGCTATATGAATGATCATTAAACATGATTGCTAACAAAGCAAACTGTCAAAGTCGTTTCATTTATTTCTTAGTATCACATCTGTACAATTTTCATACATACAGCAGGAAATGCACATTGGTTACACAATGGCATTTGGCTGCATTTCCAAATATAATACAGTAAGTGCAACTCCACTTAAAATGTACATTTATACAACTTAAACAAATTAAGGATTGCTACACCACTATCTGTGACAGTATAAAGCTTCATTTATGTTATGTCTCATTACTAAACCACTTCCCGGTTAAATATAAAACATATTCAATCATTTTAAAATGGCCCTTGTGGTACCTGGCCAGCATATAAAATATTTGCTGTGTAAAATTTAACCATTCACTTTTTGTTTTAAAAAATAATCCTCTATGCCTATTTAAACATTTGCTATTGAACTGTTATACTGACACTTAGTAGCAGGAACCAAATTTTACCCTCCTTCTGTTTGCTCTTGCACTGCTTATCACCAAGAGAAGTTACACTTGTAATGTATTGCAGCTTTATTCAGATACAACCAGGTGGTTAAACTATTTAACAATTTTGCTCAAAAGGTAAATAACACTTTTCATTAAAGAAAACAAAATTACATTTCAGAGATAGTGATCATCAAAATTTTAATGGGTAGAGTGCTATTAGCACTAAAAAAAAAAAAAACCAGAAAATTATTAATTTAGTTTTAAGAAACACCCGAATATACTTTTGGAATACATTGGTCCACAGACCACATTCTTGTTACACCTTACCACATGAAAAACAAAATTGCTTATTGCCGTCCCTGTAACAGGAATGCTTCAGTTTTAAACCTCCTTTAAAAATATACATTTTACAATCCTTTCCCCTCAACAAAGGTGACACTGACAATAAATACACTGGTTTGGTGGTTTGTCCTTCACTACGAAAAGTCTACAAACTACCTATTGTATGCCCTTTCTTTTTTAGATTTCTCCAATGCCTTGTCCATAGTTTTCTCGTTTTCTCCTCTACATTTGGGGCAGTACCATTTGCCCTTTGGTTTATGGTTGAGTCCCACGCAAGAAAAGTGAAACCACTCGATGGGGCACTCATCGTTATCACATCCTATCATTTCTCCATAGGAGACTTGGTTGCACAAGCAGTATGTTGGCTCGTTAGGGTCAATAGGAAGGTCAGGGGGAGAAGCTTCCCGCTCCGCTTTAGCCTTGGATCGTTTCTTCTTCTTGGACGTTTTTGCTTTCTTCTCCTTTGGTGTTCCTGAGGTGATGTCATCATGATCGTGATTGTTGGAGGCATTTTCTCGGTTCTCATTATTCCTCTGCCTCCTCGATCTCTTGTTGTTGGGTTTTTCAGCCTGTGAGATTGCCTCATTCTTTGACTTATCTTGGCTGGCTTTCCCGCTGTTTCCAGTGGTGTCATTAGTCTCTTGGCAAGTCTCAAACAGTTCCACATGGCTGTCCACTTGCCTTGTTCTGTTCTCGACAAGCTCCACCATCTGACTGACGATTTGGATCTTCTCATCCCCCAGTTCCTGACTCCGAATCAAGGCTCTCTGTATGCAGTGTAACATTCTTCTCTTCTGCACAGCATCTGTCTCCCGTTTAAATTTTTCATAGTAGTCGTCCAGGTCTTTCAGAATCTCTACACAGAAGAAATAAAAACTGTAAGTATTTTTGACATGGATAATAGTGAAACAAAACCTTCCCATATTTTCCCTTCCATAGAGCAACACCTTTTTGTAAGGTGCAAAGCTGATCAAAGACAGATTCCCTGAAGGTGGTATCTGACAAGCAGCTCATGAATCCGGTGGATTACTTTCATTCTAGTCAGTCCCACAGGAATAGGATGCAAATGCTGATTTAGAAAAAGTGACTAAATATATTTTTATGTTTGTTCATAATCCTTCCCTTTAAACTTTTCAGTAATTAAAAAGAATTAACAAATACACATGCTATCGAAAGTTCTAAAACTCGCTGCAAAATTAGAGGGGAAATTAATGGACATTTTCTGTATAACAACATCAACATTTTAAGTGAATGACAGAGTGGGAGAAAGAGAGTGGAGAGAAAGAAAGCACAAAGCAGTGTAGAAGCCAGATTCTGGGTTGCTTGACAGCTGATGCAGAAGCACCAAACACATGGTCTGGACCCTAAGCTATAGCAAGTTTCATTCAGTACTGCTGAGCTACTTCTCTGAAAACGTGAGACCACGTAAATTCCTGGACTACAGAATTAGAATTACAATATTCAAGATGTTTACATTATTTCCTCCCTATACCTTCTGTAACATACATGTTGCTTACTTTTTAAAACAAAGAAGTAATATCTTAATTAAATATTTACTGCAGAGAAAGAGATTAAAAAAGTTAAGAGAAAACATTAAAGATGACAGGCAACCACTGGATCTGCTAGTTTCTGATTTAAAATGTCAGCACTGAAAATTCATTGGATTCTGAACTGCACCTCAAGGATTGTTCGAAGAGTTTATAAGAAACATCAATGCACAAAAAGTGCTTAAAGTTTCGAGACTGGTTCAGGAAATCTATTTTTAAACAGATGGTTTTGATTTTTTCTTATGATACTCAAATCAACTAAAGCACACAGAATACTCAGCATTTCCATATTAAGTCCTCAAAACCATGCAGAATGTTTTCCCTGCAACTCATTTCTTCTCCAAATTTTCCCTTCCTCACAAGTTAGAACACTCTTCCTTAGAGAAGCAAAATATACTGAGACATAAAATTTGACCTCGACTCATCTACCAGAATCTCTCATACATGCAAACAGGATTACCAAAACTTTAAAAAACTTTAATTTAATTATTTATTTATTTTAAATAGAAGAATGCTACATATATACAACCAATAGTTACCCTGTGATTTAAGTTTTGTCTTGCCTGGGCAGAGTTTTTGAACCCATGTACCTGTGATCCTGATTGCCAGTGAACACAGAAAAATTATGCAAGCTTTACTTTAGATTTTAGAGATGCAGCCTATGCTTCAAGCACGACCTGTCAGCTGCTACTGCAACACAGCTTATCTGACCAGACCCGTATTTTGATAGGTTATTAACCCTCTTAAGCAATTGCCATTTTTCCCCTAACTACAAAAAAATAAAAAATCCAAAACAAAACAACAACAAAAACCTATCAAAAAAAGAGCCAAACCCAAGACTCCACTGAGCCCCCCAAACATACAGCACATTAAATATTCTGGATGATTTTAAAAGCAGTGTCAATTACTTTCAGTGACTGAAATGCACAAATTTTGTGCTTTAAGCTCTGGCACTTGACAGATGTCACCAGCTTAACGCATCTGAATCTGGTAGGTGGGCATCTTCCACGGAGAACAGTCTCCCTCAATAGCACGACACAATTTATGACTGAAGTTGGGTGTTATGAAAACTTAAGCTCTGGGACCGCACGGGGCCAGCACGGCACCGCACCGTACCGCATCGCAATAGCATCGCACCGCGCAGCACCGCACAGCACAGCATCGCATCGTGCAGCACAGCACCGCACACCGCAGCCCCGCATCGCATCGCGCAGCACCGCACAGCACAACACCGCATCGCGCAGTCTCGCACCACACCGCACAGCACTGCACAGCACGGCATCACGCAGCCCCGCACAGCACCGCAGCGCACAGCACAACACCGCATCGCATCGCACAGCAAAGCCCCGCACCGCACAGCCTCGCAGCGCAGAGCGCAGCACCGCACAGCACCCCCTCCCGGCACGGCGCGGTCCTGCAGGAGCAGCGGCCGCTGCGGCGCTCCGGGATGCTGCGGGGCGGCCCCGGCTCGGACATGTCGAGGGGCGAGCTGGGCTGCGCAGCCGAGGGAATGCTCGGCATCGGCAACGCAGACCAGGAGCAGCGCTAGAAGACACATCTGGGCAGCTGTGTGGTGCAGCTGCGGGGGCTGGGGCTGCCCGCCCTTACGGAGGCGGAGTTCATGGGAATTCCAGGAAAGCGCGTTCCCGCGCCCGGCTGCAGCAGCAGGAGCAGAAAGCTGCGTTCTCTGTCATCTGCGAACGCACAGTCCCGGCATCACAAACGCCGTTCAAACGGGGGCTAAAAACGCTGCCAGAGCTTTATTGCCAGCGCAACTCCGTAGCCTCACCGGGGCCGAGACGCCGCGGTGCGAAGGCGAGTGGGACACGGACGAGGGACCAGCGCCCTCCTCGCCCCTCTCCGGCGCCGCCCGTAGCCCCCGGGGCCGCCCCAGAGGTGACGGAGCCGCCATTGTTCTCCGTCACAAAACCGGCGGCGGTGCCGCGGCCGCGGAGGGACGGCCCCGACCGGCGCCGGGAGGAACCAGCAGCAGCACCCCCATGACTGACAGGCAGCAGCGGCCAATGGCGCCCGCCCCGCCCGGCCACTCACGAGCGGGAGGAGGCGGGAGCAGCGCC
>VWZD01006798.1:971321-992315 GCA_013396695.1 Sakesphorus luctuosus | reverse complement strand
TATGATTCTGTGATTCTATAACTGATTGATGCTGAGCTTGTCCCCAAGCAATGGCAGCCCCACCAGCTTCCACTCTCACCAGTTTTACTGCTGAGCACAGCATTGTATGGTCTGGAATATCCCTTGGGGCAGTTGGGGTCAGGTGTTTGGCTGTGCCCCTTCCCAATTCCTTGTGCTCCCCCAGCCCCTCTCTGGTGGGGCAGAGCAAGGAGCAGAAAAGGCCTTGGCACTGTGTGAGCCCTGCTCAGTAATAACTAAAACATCCCTCTTCTCAGCACAAATCCCAACAGCCCCATGCCAGCCACTGTGAAGGGAATTAACTATCCCATCCAAAGCCAGTACAAATGCACACCAACAAAGAACACAGTAGATACCAGGCTGCTGTTTCCAACAGGCTATTGAGGAGGAAGGAGGAGATCCTGATGAAATCCCTGTGGCCTCAGAACTGACCAACAAGAGAACACCCAAAAGAACTACCAAAGGTACAGTGTCTGCACACTGACAGTCCCACTGTTTGCACAGAGCTGGAACTTACAAAGCTGATGTGTTCTGTTTCATTAGTTTAATTTTTTTTTTAAAGTGCTTCTTACTTTATGGAAAAACTCTATTGCATTAGTCAGCAGTAGCAAGTTTAAATAATACAACACTTAACTACAGTTTGTTAGCAAGTCTTGAAAGCTGCAGATGAGACTGTAAATTGCATGTATTTCTGTACTTGTGACCATGAGTGTAGAATTGTGTCAGGTACAGAACAAGCAGCTGCACCTTAAGAGCCTGTGGAAAGCTCTTCAGTGCTTTAAATATGTCTTACTTCAGAACAGTAAATATTGTGTATGCTTATTTGAGTTGCTCATAGCCAGTTCTTAAAAGAATTCTGAAGAGAAATGGACTGTTAAATGGACTTAAAAGCTGCTTCTTTTAAGATTGGGGTTGGTAAAAACAGAGAAAGCAGCTCTCTGAATAGTTTGCTGGTGAATGTGATGTGTGTGTCCAGAATCTTAAAAGTGAATGCTAATTCTAAATTAGTATAATTAAGGGAGTTTTTGGTAAGAATCTCAGCGTGTTATTTTTAAATGGAACCCCCTCCTGGGCAGTGTTGTCTTTTTAGGTATTGAAGTGTGGTGGAGTGAGACTGTAACTGTAGCAAACTGTAGCTGTGCTACATGTAATGTGTGCTTGTATCGAGTGGAACGTTACATCAGACAGGGAGACTTCTGTATCAGCGTGTTAATGATTTCTTGTAACAAACTCAGTGTTGAATAGATCATTTCCTGAAGATTAAACATGTTATAAAATATAATGCTACATCTCACTGCTGAATAATTTCCTGAAGATTAAACATGTTCCAAACTATAGTGCTACATCTCACTGCGGTGATACTATTTTTAGGAAGAAAACCAGAAGAAGAAGGTGTTGAAGACAACGGTCTGGAGGAAAACTCTAGAGACGGGCAGGTAAGTGAAACCGTGATTGCAATTGCTGAGAATATTCACCAATTAGCCCACAATAAATACACATTTACCCTTTTTCTTTCTGTAGGAGGATATTGAGGCAAGTCTGGACACCTTGCAGGACATTGACATGATGGATATTAGTGTGTTGGATGAAGCTGAAATAGATAATGGCAGTGCCATGGACTGTGGAGAGGATTATAGTCCTGACAATATCCTTGATTCTCTCTCTGATAATAAAGACAATGTTGAAGCAGAAATGAAAGAACTTCCAGATCAGCTAACAGAAAACGAGGTGAGTACAGGTCTTTGCAGTTCTTCAGGAGATATTTAGTAAGTATATGGGCACCTAAGCCTAATGAAAAAGTTATTTCAGTCCAATAGAATATAGGACATGAATGTGATCTGGATTTGATTTCACATTAACATCTCCCATGTCCTACTCTGTCAAGTGGTACGTGTTCTTGGACCTACCAGAGGCTTGAAATGTTCACAGGAGATGGGTCATTGCCTTCATGACCTTGCAGTGTCATCTTTCCTTAACATGAAACGAGCCTGGAGCTGAAAATACTGTATTAGGTTCCATGTTCCCTCTTGCCATTTATGTGTTAGATGGGTTAAAGTGTATATATACATATACCCAGCCATCTCATTGTCTATATGTATGGAGAGGGAGAGAAATATATTTGCAACTCACAGGTAATTTGAAAACCTTTTCTGCAGCAATAATGCTCAGGTTTAAGGCAGTTATGTTCTTCTGTTTTCTGATAGAGATTAATAAAAGAAAAAGAAAAACTTTATATATTGCCCTGTTCTGACATTGCCAGGCTTTTGACTTGGTTTTGGGAACAATTTGCAATGCTAATTTAGAGAGAGCACAGTCTCCTGCTACTGAATGAACAGGGTAATCCATATGTTACATTCACTCCAGAGATCATAGAATGGATTGGGTTGGAAAAGACCTCCAAGATCAGCAAGTCCAACCCTTGATCCAACCCCACTGTGATCACCAGCCCAGGGCACGTCCGTGGATTCTCACGTCAGTGGATTCTCACTCAGTGCCACATCCATAGAATCAGAGAATGGATTGGGTTGGAAAAGCCCTCCGAGATCATCAAGTCCAACCCTTGGGCCAACTCCAGTCCCTTTACCACATCATGGCACTCAGTGCCACGGCCAAGCTCAGCTGAAAAACCTCCAGGGATGGGGAATCCACCCCCTCTCTGGGCAGCTCCTTCGAGTGTCTGATTACTCTTGGATCCTTGTAGGTTTTTTTTTAATTTTAGGCACTTTCAGTAACCACAGAAATGTGAAATAAATTTTTTCTCTAAATAAGAATAACTTTGAAATAGAAAATGTCATCTTGTTGAAATTAAAATGAAAGGTAATAGGAGAAAGATACTTAATCCTTAAGAATGTTTATATGTTGCTGCTCATTCTTGGTCACAGTGTGAAGTAGCAGCTGAAACTTGTCAAATACTTAAAAATATTTCTGTTTTTTTGATAGGGAAAATTGAATACAGGTGTATTCCCTGTAAGCTACTTTTGGTAAGAAATGACATAATTTCTTTTTTACTCTTTTAGGAAGAGTATGATGAAATTAACAACAATTTAGAGGCCTCCTCTTCTGATTTAATTGAAATGAAGGTAAATTGAAAATGTGGCTGTATTTCAGATTGTCATATCAGGTTGTTGTATTACCAGTATTCACTCTGTTCTCACACTAAAAAAAAATGTGGTCCTAATATGAAATCGTGACAGAATCCAAGACATAAATGATCTTGTTCAGCATATGATCTGTGAGGTGAGAGAATCCTGTGGGTTTTTCCTACTTTTCAATCAGCTGTCAAAAAAAGGGTGTTACACTGTTCCTCTCTTTCTCCTGCTGATTATATAAAACAGCAGCTGGGTTTGTTTTCTCCCTGGAGTTGCTGTGGTCGTACACAAAGACACTTTATTGGTCTTTTTAAAATTCAAAGTCATTTGTGACAATTCAGTTGTGGCTGATATATTGATGTGCCAGAAAAATTACCTGTATAAAATACTCACTTTCAGTGGATAATGAAAAGCAGAGCTAAATGTAGTAGGTGAATTTGTGTAGTTTCAATCTTGGGCTTGGGCAGGGAGTTGCTGGTGATTATTCTGTGTTAGAAAACATATTTTATCAAATCCTCATTCTGTGTTGTTCTTTTTTCCCAAACAGAAAATGGAGAAGCTACACTTGGAGCCAGGTACTGTTAAAGAAAAACATATTCCTGTCTTTTCAACTAATACTTTTTAAACCATTAACTTAAAAAACCCAAGCAAACAAACATAATTTGCATTATTTTTATGATGGACAATCCAGATCATGCAGGGTCATAGAGATTGGAAACCCAATCATATCCCCAGATCTGTGAAGTGATGCTTGTCATCTTTGAAATATTTCCAGTGACATGAAATGGTTTAAAAACCTGTTAAACTACATAAATGGATTTAGAGAAGTTAATCACAGTTTAAAAGCTAAATATTCTACTTGTAAACAGATCTTGTGATATTGCACACACCTTAACTCTGTTACTAAGTAGAGGGCAGTGAAAGCAGTAAAAAGATATTGTAGGGCACTAAAATGTAAAGATTAGTTACTGGATACAGAAGAAAGAAGAGAGTTTCTTCATGGAAATTTCATACAGATACTTTTCACTTTCTGGACTGCAAACACACTCATGCACCATCAGAAGATGCCCAGTTCTCATGTTGGACTGTCTGCTAAAAGAATGTCACAGAAATTTAAAAATTGAACTCTGAGTGCCTTGGTACGTTGAGTTAAGCCTGTCGGACTGTGGAAGCTCACTAGAGAAGAACAGAGCTGAACACTTTGCTGAAGAATATGGAGGATGAGCGAGAAGTTTTTTGTTAAATCTGTGTGGGCATTTTTCTTCCCTGTTGCGGTGTGAGGGCTGATTTGGTCGTTGGTGAGAGAGCAGTTAGCGTAGCACTGTAACACTGTGTACACTAGGGTTTTCCAATCTCTGTGTAGCTTAGAGTTCTCTTGGTGTTAGTGTGGCAGCCATGCCAGTTCCACATTTGTGATTGCTGTATTTCCCTGGTGATTAAATCTTGTGCCATTCTATTCCTGTTAAATCCGTAGAAAATGAGAAAATACTCGACATTTTGGGGGAAACTTGTAAATCTGAAGTACTTAACGAAGAAAGTTCGGAAGCGGAGCGGCCGCAAGCGCAGGAAGCAAGTCAGGAGGTGCCAGGCAAGAGGCTGGCGGAGGAAGAGGACGCTCTTGGTGCCGCTCAGGTGGAGGAAGAGGCTTTAGATTTGGACAGCAAGTCGGCCCAGGCTATGGCAAGGAAGGAAGCAAAGCGTTTAGTTGTAGCGAAAGGGGAGACATGTGAACAGACTGTAGAGGAAGAGAAGCAGCCGGACTGTGAATGTGTAGGAGTAGAGAGCCTGAGCGAGCAGAGTAGCAAACGCTGCCAAGGCCCGGAAGGCTCGGGTGGGGAACCGGCGGCTAAAGGCGCAGGCCCCGAAGGCAAAGATAGCAAAGAAGATGGCAAGAGACCAGAAGAGAAAGCTAATTCTGAGGAATCCCCTGCCACTAAAGAGTCCTCAGCCAGTGAGGGCGGTGATCAGAAAAAGAGGTTTGTTTTTTCTCCGTTCTAGACCAGATGCTATCTTTTATCGTTGGTCCTTAAGTGATGCGAATAAGCTGTTTGCTTCAATTGGCCACCGAGACTGCTGAAATTGTAGCCTCTTCCTAAAGAGTGTGTTTGATTTCTCCATGTGCAGATATTTTTAATTTTTTTTTTAAAGGCAGTGGGTTTGATTTCTTTCCTTCCTCAACCTTCAAAGGTTGTTTTCCCAAATTACTCTTATTTGTAATCGTCTTTTTAATGTAAGTCTGTTTAAGAATCTGACTTCGTTATTTCTTGTCAGATTTCTTAAATCAAGTATACAAAGGTGTGTTTTCGTTTGCAACGTATTTTCTGGTAGGTATTTAATTTTAGCTTTTTTCATAGTTTATATTCAGTCACTTCCCTTTCTGACTTGAATAATGTGGTGTTTTGTCTTTAGCCCTGTTGAGGAGGACAGAGATGCAAAGATAACCTCAAAAGATGAGAAAGGTACGTTTGTTTTCAGAAGCAGAACTTCACTGATTGCTTGGATAGCTGTTTGTATTGGATAGGGTATCTCAGCAGGAAAAGCATTGCAATCTGCAGTTGTTAAAGATTATGATTTCATCTGTTTCTGGAGTTTCTTTATTCATATGAAAATAACCATTTTCCTTTTATTTTCTAAGAATACCTGCATTGCACCCTTTGTATCTTGATATTCAAAGGTAGACATTAATGCATGGCAAGTATGTCTTATATGGCACTAAAATGCTTGCTAACAGCTGTTAGTCAAAAACCTTCTGCACTTGTGATTCTGCATACCATCTTCTGTTTTGCTGACCTAACCTGGGATCTGGTATTCATATATTTGAATGCCACAGAAACTTACAGCTCCATGTTGTCTTCAAATTAAATCAATTTATTAAATTTTTGTCCATGCAGATCCTGTTTGTGGTGCAAATATGCTTCATAAGCAAGAAAAAAAAGTTAATCAGCAGTCAGGTGTCTACTCCTCCTTTTCATTGTGCATCTTCCTTTTAATACATCAGAGAGCTGAGTCTTTGCAGGTCACCCCACCTCTCTATTCTCCTCTACCTGACCAGAGCAGAAAATGTAGAACTGACTATTAACATTCTTCTTACACACTGCAGGCAGATAGTTCAGATCTTTTAAGTGTGGAAGTACAGCAACTCCTGTAATAAGCAAGAAACTCATTATAAGGTTTGTCTACTGACTGGACAGGAGGAATGTGTTTGGTTTTAATTGAGTTGTACAGCACAGACTCAATCACTGTCAGCTGCATTTCCAACATCCAGGGTTATACCTATTTGTGCAGGCTACTTGACCTCACTGTCAGCTCCATTAGGGTCTGCTCACCCTGCAGTCTGTAGTCTCGTGTTCTCTTATTTCAGAATATTTAAAGGAGTATTTTGGGCATGCTGTTGTTTACCTAAGGACTTGAGTGTATTTTTTTTTTGTGAACTTAGAGAACTCTTGAACAAGTTTGCATTCAGAACAGCCTTCAGGACCCTGGGTGTCTGATACGCACCTTGCTCCTGCACACCTTTCTCCAAAGGATGTGCTGTGTTCTGTAACCTTTGTTTTAATCATTTTCTGGCTTAGTGAACAGCAGTGGTGAGAGGGAACTGCTGCTTTATGTAGCATTCTCTGCATGCAGAGCAAAATGGTTGAGCCAGAAGGAAGTTACAAAACTATACACAAGTCAGTTCTGACTCATACCTGGCTATTTGCCCACCTGTGTGAAAGGATTTAATTTAGGATGGATAAATTTATGAGCTCATAGTCTGGTGGATTTGGCAGTCAGTGGATGTGTTTCTGAAGGATGTCTCAGATGTTGGGGGTTGGCTCCCAATACCTGTATTGCTCCTTTTTAATTCAGAGGTAGTTGTTAATTAGGATTTTGGCTATATCCTGGTTTTTGTTTTCCTAATTAGGTCGCACTACCAGCAGTTCTGGTAGAAACTTTTGGGTGAGTGGATTGGCCTCCACTACCAGAGCAACAGATTTGAAGAATCTGTTTAGCAAATATGGGAAGGTAAGGGGGTATTTTTGTTTGTTTTTTTGTTGTGGCTTTTTTTTTCACTTGAAACTGCTAATAATAAGACTTCTTTCTCCAGAAGAGAGTTCAGTCTGTGTTGGCTCCCATCTCTTGATTCAGCTTTTGTAGAAACAGAAGCATCCTTGCCTCTAAGCAACACTCCTTTTGTGTTTGTTAATATCGTAAAGACACAAATTTCCTGAGTGATAATGGGCAGGAATTAGAGAATTGGAGTTTGCAGTTCTTGCTTGTTACAGTAACACCTCTTTTCTTTTGGAAAGGTGGTGGGTGCCAAAGTGGTGACCAACGCCCGCAGCCCCGGCGCTCGCTGCTACGGCTTTGTCACCATGTCAACAGCTGAGGAGGCAACAAAGTGTATCACCCACCTCCACAAAACAGAGTTACACGGGAAGATCATTTCTGTGGAAAAAGTAAGTACTGGTCCTCAAAGACATCAAGTTCCCATCAGATTGTGCAAATGGTCGAGGCCACATTCTCAGCTGATCATGTGCAAAATAAATTGCAGGCAAAAAATGAACCTGCTGGGAAGAAGACAAGTGAAAAGAAAGAGAATGAAGCAAAGAGAGAAACAGTCAGTGAGAGGTACTGTTCTAAAAATTCTCTGTCCAAAGGTGATTTGTTCCTCAATCTGTGCTGATGTCAGGGAAAACAAAGTTCCAGTAAGAATTTCAGTGGCAAACATTCCAAAAGAGGAGTACATGCATTTTTTCCACTTTTTTTATGAGATAAACTGTTGATGTTCAGTGCTCAATTTAACATGTTTCTGTTATGTGCTTGAGGTAGGCATTGAAAAGTTGCATTTTCAAGCACACCTTTTAATTGAGCTGTACTTGGATTTCAGTGGCAATGGTGGTGCTTTCATGGCTTAAACTGTAGGAGAGACCATTTGAGAATGTTGACCCGTATGTCACTGTTTCTCCATGACATTTTGTCTCTCATTAGAATAGGGTCTCCTCCAGTGATGGTGGTCACAAACAGTTAAAAGAGGGTTGTCCAAGATCCTGTTTCCAGAACATGTTCCTCTTCAGCACTATGCTTTTTCTCTCTGACTTTACTGAAAGTAACTAAGACACTAAGAGAGTGAATAAGACACTAAGATCTTTGCTTTAATTATCTTCTTGAGGCATAACTTTTCCTCAGTGCTGTTTGCTGAGACCTTTTTGCTTTTATTCCACCTAGTTGCTTGAAAAAAAATGGTTCACATTGGCACTTCTTAATTGTCACATTGTCAAAGATAAACTTTGTGGGCATTAAGCACATCATGGTGTGAATTTTTCCTCATGCTTCCAGCTGAGATACCTGAATCACAGCCAAGTGTTTTGACAACTGCATAGGATGGTCTGCATGTCTTGTTTTCTGGTGTAGGATGTTGTGGAAGGAAATGTTTGGAAATCTAATTATGGCTGTTATCCAGAATTCTGATTTTTTACTGTGTTGCATTCTCCTTGAATTTCCCTTTCTCTTAGTTTGTAATAGTCTGATCTGTATCAATATTAGTCTGATCTGTATCAATATTAGTCTGATCTATATCAATATCTATCTACAGACCTGGCAGTGTTAAAAGGGATGAGAAATCTGACCAAAAAGATGATCCTAAAAAGACAGAAGACAAAGATGAAAAGGAAAAAAAAGATAAAGATGAACAGAAGTCTGGTTCATCAGATCAACCTAAAACTATTAAGTCAGGTAATCTGGCTATTCCTTTTCTAATAGAATAAAATATATGTTGACATATGGATATTTAATTGTAGGTAGTTCTTTCTAAAGAACTGCCAGTGCTCAAGGATTGTTTCAGAGTCTTAGTTGGAAATCCAGAATGTATAAGGGGAGGTGTTTCGGGGGAGATGTGATATTGTATCATCCTTAAGCACTTGGAGTGGGTGTGGGGAAATAACTGGTTTTGCAGAGAGGGTTACATGCCCATATCCACATTTTAGAGAACATAACTTCTATCATAGCAGTGAGTGGTGTGGGTTGTGTAGTTTGATTGTTTTTTCCATCTCTGATTTTATTTAGGAAGCAAAGGAACAGAGAGAACAGTAGTAATGGATAAATTCAAAGGAGAACCTGTTATTAGTGTGAAAACATCAACCACATCAAAAGACAGAGTAAGTAATGTGGGAAACATTTTCCTTAGAAACAAATACTGAATCCTGCCAGGCTGCAGGTAACCCACACCTGGCCTTCCAGTTTGTCCAATTAGAGTTTCTATAACATGGATTTAGATCTTAATTAGTAAAATACCTTTTGTTTGGCTGATACCATACTCAGCAGTCAAATCCTGCCAAACAAATGTGGGAAGGTTTTGCTGTGTTAATACACAGTGTGTCTGTAATGTTAAAAAAAGAACAGCTTTTCTGAAAAATGCAGGGACCAAGCTTTGAGATAGGACATGTACAAATGGAAACAGGGCTTAGAGGGTTTGTGATAGTTGTCCTTTAATAAATTTTCTCTACTTCACTGTTCAATACAGAGCGTGAAGAGCCAGGATCGCAAGTCAGAGAGCAGAGAGAGACAAGGCATTGTGCCATTCGACAAGATCAAAGCACAGCGGAAAATGAGGGAGGCAGAGCAGCGCCGGTGAGAGCAACAGTGCAAGTGGGGGACTTTTTTCCACTACAATGCATATTTTATTTTCATTTTGGTTAATGAAAGAGATAAGAGATCAGAGGAGTTCAGTATTTTTTTTTTACTTGTAACTTGTTACATGTTCATGGGTCACGTATCTCTTGAACTTAATTCACGTATTTAATTATTTTCAGTGGGGGTTTATTTTTGTTTTCATGGTGTTTAACACGGGATAAAAGTTATAATGGCCATCCTTCTAATTCCCTGCAAGAACTGTGACCTGAGTTCCATGTTTTCCAGACATATTCCTCACCTAAAAGTAGTTGAACTGAACAGGAGGGAAATGCTTTTGTTGTTTTTAATGGAGAGGAAAAGTTTCTCTCTCACAGTTACATTTCTGAGCTAAAGTCAAGTCATTATCCAGCATAATTTCTTAGCAGAATTAAAATATTCTTTACAGATACTTTATTTCAGTGTAAGAAATGAGCTGTGGACATAGGGATTCAAATCCCCCTGACCACGTAGAATTATTTGCCCCCACAGGTGGGTTTTGTGGGAGTAACATGATGAGTCTATAAATCAAGTAATTGATGCATACACTGAGTGTCTTCCCTCCATGCCCTCCCTCCCACACCCTTCCCAGGTATAGTTCCAAGGAGCTGAGCAGTCACTGTGCTATTAATTTTTAACACTTCTTTCCCTTTTTCCCCTTTTTATCTTCCCTTATTTGTTGAAGTGTTCCCTGTGTAACCTTTCCTTTCTGTTACAACAGCACACGTGAACGTCGGGAGCGACAGCAGCACCTTCAGACTATCCGTGAGCGGGAGGAGAGGGAGAGGCTTGAGATTGCCCGGGAGAGACTGGAAATTGAAAGGCAGCGTCTGGAACGGGAACGGATGGAAAGGGAGAGACTGGAAAGAGAACGAATGCACATAGAGCATGAAAGGAGAAGGGAGCAGGACCGGATCCAGCGGGAGAGGGAGGAGCTGCGGCGCCAGCAGGAGCAGCTGCGCTACGAGCAGGAGCGGCGCTCTGCCCTGAGGAGACCCTACGACATAGATGGCAGGTGAAGCAGCAAACACAAATGGGGCAAGGGGAAAACGTTGCTGCCAGGTCCTGTCTCATCAGCCTGGGCTGTAAAAAGCCACACGTGTGCTCTCAGTGTCCGTTGATCAGCTGCTGGTAGCATTGCAGTGATTGTGATTAATCGCTCTAGCCAAGCTATGCTCTCTGAGGTTTTTCAGCTCCACTTGGAACTTAATTACCTTTATTTTGGTTTGGGAAGGGGGAACAATACCAGAAGTCATGTGGGCTAAGATGAGCATGTTGTTTTTTCAGGAGGGATGATCCCTACTGGCCAGAGGCAAAACGAATGGCAATGAACGACAGGTACCATTCAGACTTCAGCCGCCAGGATCGATTCCATGACTTCGATCACAGGGAGCGTGGTCGTTACCAGGAGCATTCAATAGACAGGTTGGTGTCTGACCTCCACTGTGTTGCCTGAAATCCAAAGACAGCTGTATTTAATACCATATTTTGCTGCCTTTACTGTGTGCTTGGTTTGCATTTTATTTTTCGAGTGTAGTTTAGTGGCCATGGACATTTTCTTCTGTAACCATGCAGAGATCTGTACCATGCCATGAGATGAAGCTTCTGGCAGGCTTCTTCAGAGAGTTTTTGCAGTGCTGTTCCACATACTTGCAGGATTCTGAAAAATTTCTAAATAATATTGAAGGCACCTACCATTTTAACAAGAATATTCTGGTTTATACCTCAGGCCTAACTGGCTTTCCCAGGAATCCAAGATATGTCGTGGCTTCCATATGTTCCAGCTGTTTGTGCCTTTTGTGTGTATGTTGGCACTATGTGGAAGCCAGATTTTTCATCTGTCTTTATAGATACATGTATTTTTATAAACTGCTGTGTCTTTTACTACCACAATCTGATTCTGATTGTCTGTTTGTAGGAGAGATGGATCAAGGACAATTATGGGAGATCGGGATGGACAAGTGAGTTGCTTTATAGAGCTACAGAAGCATCTTAACATCTTATAACCTGGTTTTCTATAATGTGTGTCAAGATTAAATTTCAGTAGTTGAGAATTACATAATATCTCCCAAAATATGTGTGAATAATCACATTGTCTTCAGTAAGATGAAATTCAAATCAAAGACTTGCTTATTATAAAAGTTAGATATAGTTATTCTGACAGAAATTAAAACAAGTGAATTGTGTCAGAGTATTCCAAAAGATTGCACAGAAGAGGCTGAGGTACAAAGTACACAATCACTCTATGAGGTTGCATGGAAATAACAGCAAAACTAGTTGAGATATTTGCCTTTCTGTGAGGACTGGGAGGAAGACCTTCAGGACACATTCAGGCAGTGAGAGATTAAGAGTCAGGGAATCCTCAACTGCCCTTTATTGGTGGCTGAGCTGTGAGATTTGGAGGGACCTGGATAGGCTGGAGAGTTGGGCAGAGGGGTGTATTGTTAAATTCAGTAGCAGGAAATGCAAAGTCCTGCCCCTGGGGAGGAATAACCCTGTGCAGGAGTTTGTGATTGGGACCAACCAGACAAAAAGCAGTTCTGCAGAGAAAG
The DNA here is from genome assembly GCA_013396695.1 of Sakesphorus luctuosus. Classification (NCBI taxonomy): domain Eukaryota; kingdom Metazoa; phylum Chordata; class Aves; order Passeriformes; family Thamnophilidae; genus Sakesphorus; species Sakesphorus luctuosus. The sequence continues at coordinate 980,008 of VWZD01006798.1, read as the reverse complement.
AGCTTGGAACTGTGGTGGACAGCAAGCTGATAATGAGTCAGCATTGCACCCTCCTGGCAAAGAAGGCCAGTGCCATCCAGGGGGGCATGAGGAAGAATATTGCTAGAAGGTCAAGGGCTTTTTACTCAGCACCTCTCAGGTCTTCTGTGCCCAGTGCTGGACGCCCCAGTGCAAGGAGCTTATTGGAGTAAGTGCAGTCCAAGGCCACAAAAATGATTAAAGACCCGGAGCATCTTCTGTGTGAGGAGAGACTGAGAGAGCTGGGACTGTTCAGCATGGAGAGAAGACTTAGGGTTTGTCTTATCGATGTACATTGATACCTCATGGGAGGGAGGATATGGAGGAAACATAGCCAGGTGCTGCTCAGTGATGCCACTGACAAGACAAGAGTCAGTGTGCACAAACCTAAACACATGAAATTCCATGTGAGGACAACACAAATCACCTTTAACTGAAGGTGGTCAAAGCTGGAACAGGTTGCATGGAGAACTTGTGAAGTCTCCAGCTGTGAAGATACTGAAAACCCAATGTGAGACTATTCTAGACAGCCTGCCCTGGCTGACCCTGCCTGAGCCAGGGGGGTTGGACTGGATGACCTCAGGAGGTCCCTTCCATCCTCAGTGCTTCTGACATTGAGTAATTACAGCTGAGCAACTTGAAACAATTCCCAAGTCTGTTCTGTGCAGTGCTGTGAGTGCTGTTTGCCTTTCAGCACTACCCAGACGAGCGCCACGGAGGGCCCGACCGCCACTCCCGAGACTCCCGAGAAAGCTGGGGCAGCTACGGGTCTGACAGAAGGATGAGTGAAAGCAGGGGCATCCCCCCCCAGTCACGGTGAGTGAGCACCCTGAACTGAAAATACATTTTCTTGTGCATCTGAGGATTGTTTCTCTGTGTGTGAAATTTGGAAGTACAGCTCTTTTTTTCCAACATTAACCCTGAGTGTGTTGGATGGACTGCAAGTGAGTAGCTCCTTCAGCTTGCCTTGTCCATCAAAACGTGCATCTTGGCATGATTTTGTTTTTAATAACCTCACATCTGAAAGTCTTCATGCTTTCAATTAATTCTAACTAGCATTCCTATCAAAGCTTGCTATTTTCAGGGTAGTGGTTCTTCCCTGATACCTTTTATTCTTATTTGTCATCTTACTTGGTTTGAGCAGAAGGGTTCTACTGAGATTTAACAGATAGCAATATAAGAATACATTTGCACGCACCTTGGTAGAGTATTTGAGTAAGTTGGTCGACTTAGTTTTTTTACTTGAATCTGTTTTGTGTGGTCTGGCTGATGAATTTCATGCCTTTGCAGGGATGGACGTGACTGGGGAGATCACAGTCGGAAGTTTGAGGGACATCAAGATCGCTCGTGGCAGAGCAGCGTGGATGGAGGGATGATAGGACGGGATCATGAGAGATGGCAAGGTATGTTGCTTGCACAACAGTTCATTAGTTGTGCCTTGTAAAGAACAAAAATACAGTCATTATGGCTGGAGATGAAGTAAAGCTATTACTGTAGATATAAAAGAAGCATTTTAACTTTTTTAGGTGGAGGTAGAGGCAGACCTGGCCATGTGATGCATCGTGGAGGCATGTCAGGGTAAGGACTTGAAAAGGAGCAAAGTGTTTGTTTTCCTGTTAAGGAACATTTCTTCTATTTATATTGCCCAAAGAAACATTTTATGGGAGCATGGGTTATTGTTGCTTAAATGTCAAGGAATAATAAAATATTCCCATGGGTTTTATGTAGTGTGTCTTATGGAAAGAGTGTAAAATCACACCAATAAACTGGGAGAACACCCATTCTGGGAACCTGACACTGGAGTCACAAGAGAGCACTGAAATGTCTGAATCTCTTTCCAGGCGTGGCAGTTTCATGCAAGGTGGCAATCAAAGTCAGATCATGCATGGAGGAGGAATGCAGGGAGAAGGATTTGCTGGCCAGGAGAGAGCAAACAGACCGAACGATCCTCGTTTTAACCGTCGCTACTGATTGTGTTTCATTTTTAATACAAGGTGGCAAGTGAAACAAATCTGTTACCCGGGGTTACCATTCATTGTAACTTATGGGCTACTGTAAGTGTAATTTTTTTAAGCTGCTGCCATATTATGTCACTCAATCCAATGTGAATTCATTTGTTTTGTAAGGTGTTGTCCATACCCCATTTAAACTGTTTGTTAATAAAGCATTCCATTTTCCATAAATAAATGCCAGTTTACAGTTAATTGCTTTGTTTCAGCACTCCCTGTAAAACTTAATTTATTCTATAAACCATGTAACTTTGTTTCAAAGATGAAGTGTCAAAGTGCCTTACAGGTGTCCCTTTGCACTTTCAGTAGCACACAACTCCCAGAAATACACTGAAATACTGTGTTACCTCAGACCTGACAAAATGAACCAGCCTACATGCCACCATAACAGAACATCAGTGCAGTTGTCAAAGCTTGAACTCCCTGACTCTGCAAAATCGACATAAACTCTTGTAGGACAAGTGGTGAAGAATTTCTTTTCATCTTGTTTCATGTTGGTAGGTATTGTGAAATGTAATATTCTGCAGTCCCTGAAAAAGAAGTTACAGACTGAGGTAGCAGCCCAGCTTCTGTAAGACACAGCACAGAGGTACTTGTGAACCTCTTATAAGTGCATGTCAGAATCATTTTATTTGGCTTCTGATGGATCAGGGTAGTCCAAAACTCCAATTTCAGGCCAGTAATTTTACCTAACAATCCATAATTTCTTTAGAAGACTAGAAACAGCCGTTGGCTGTGCTTGGGCATCCTTTTAAGAATGTGTTGAGAACTAACGTGATCATGACATGATCTGTCACTTTGTCATACTCAAATTATAACTTGTTTTTGTGCAGTCATCTCTGGAGCAACATGGCCTCAGCATTAACCTCCAAGGATGGCTTTTATGATGCCAAGTGGAAAAAAATCCTATTACTTTCATTTGTAGGGTCACTGGGGGTTTTTCCTTCTTCAGAGATGGGTTTTTTATCAGTTGCCTGAAGATATTTTTTCACTCATCCATAGAGAAAGCACATTACAATGATGATGCTTTAGAGAGCAATCATCAGAGGGAAAAAAGGCAGTACAGAGGATGGAGCATGGAGAACTCAAGTGCTGAGCATACCAGCGGTGCAGAGTTTTACCTATTTGTACACAGTGTGCTTTGTTCAAAGTAATTACATTTTGTAGCAGAAGTGGGAGAGATGAAGGCTCTCGAAGTGACAGTGTCAGAATCTTTGTAATGGGAGGTCTGGCATGAAGAGCAGGAGGACTGGACTTGGAACCATTCCCTGGAGTCCTGAGCCTCACTCTACCTCTCCTTCTGCCACACTCAAGCTGAGGAAGGGAAGTGATTTCACAAAAGACCTGAAGATAATCCTGGAGACAGATTATTTTTTTATTACTTGTGACTTGCAAAAATTAAGCAGGTGCTTTGGAAAATCAAGACCTCTCTTTCACCAAAGCTCAGTGCTGGGGTGGTTCATGGCAGACTGAGCTTTCCATGCAGACTGACCCTCTAGTTTGAAGGAAGAGAGGTGTGTTCCAGTAAACCCACATTCCCAGTGCATCCCAAGCTGAGCTGTTTGCTATGTGAGATGTGCTGCTTTTCAAAGCCTAAGCTGCAGCAAGCTGATTACACAGGGGCTGTGATATGGCAGGCAGCTCCTGTCTCAGCTGGAGTTACCTTGGTGTGCCCAGGGACCACCCTGAGCGAGCAGCCCTGCACCATGGGGTGTGTTCATGTGGCAGAAACTCCTGCAGGAAAAGCTGTGCTGCTCCAAAGGCAGTTGGCATTGGGAATTTTGGGAAGAAATGGGGTATTGATAGAGGTTGTCAAGGTTCTAGGATAAGGTAAAGCATCTGGCCCCTGCATAACAGAACTCCTAAGGTTTATTGAGCTTGTAGCTTCCATCTGGACCATCAGTTTTAAGATCTGATAGACCCATGCCTTAGGAATTAACTTAAGCACCTTTTAAAGCTCTTTATACCTTACACAAATCCTCTGAAATCGCCTGGCAGTTGGTTTCATCATGTAACTATTTGTTTAAAAAGGAAACAAAACTGCAAATCTTCTTCATTCTTGTGTTTTAAACCTGCTTCCTAATTTGAGTAAGCACTTACCCTGCTCTCCCTACCTCCCACTGCCTGTTTCCTGCTCTGTAGCTGTGCCTGGGCTCATTCTGTAACTGGCACAGACTGGAACAATGCAACTGTTGTTAACACATCAGTCATGGGAGAAATGCCCGCCCTGCTGCCAGCACGGAGGTCAATCCCTGTCCCTGGTTTTAGGAGCAGGAGCAGCAGCTCTGGGGCAGGGCCCTGAGGACACAGAGGTTACAAGCTGTGTGTTTACAATGACCCACCTGATACACACAGGAGGGAACAGACTCCTGATGCTGTGCAACATCATGATGACTTCACCAACCTCCATGCTACAAAGTCATCACAAAGGGTTAAAAATACAGAATCAGTCTGTAGCTTCACCTTAGAACAGTGATGCCCTCTAGGCCATTGGTGCTCCTTACACAGGCCTTGGTTGTGACTCAAAACTGATCCCATGAAAGTTTTCATCCACATTAAAATGAAAACATGCAGAGTCTGCCCACTGGAGCACATTGTAAGCTAACAAAATGTCTCACGTGACACACTTTGCTCAGTTATTCTCCCTGTGCTTGTACAAACATCCCAGGCCATCTTTTACATCTTTTGCTGTTACCTTGGTTGTCTCAACTTTTTTCTAACTCTTATTGGCTTATTTTGAATTAGATGGCATTCACTTTCAAGATTAATTCAGCTTCAGAATAATCTGTTTAGTTACCAAGCTTGGCAGCTTTGGACAGAGGCAGTGCCTCACCATATGGCCACCACCTCCTTACACCTGATCTGTGATCCCTGGAGCCTTTGATCACTGCTGGGACAAAGCAATCGTTGCAGTCTGTGTGCCAAAACCAACCCAAATACAAATTTAAGCTCCGAAGTCCTTTATTGTAGCCCTTACACGGCTGAGCTGTGCCCTCCAGAGAGATGGACTGTGCATCCTCCCAAAGACAACGTGGGACAGAGACAACCATGGACCCTGGAGAAGGTGTTCATTTGACAAGATCCTTCACATACTTCCAGCCTTCCACCGTGTACTCACAGGCTCTGGTGGGAGCTACAGACAAGGCAGACATGACTGACTGCACTCCTGCAAGAAAAGCAGAGAAGAATTATCCCAAGAAGATTATCATTCAAGCCAAACTTCCCCATGTTACTCTTGCACTGTAAACTCTAAACACAGAGAGGAAAACTGAGCCCTAACTCTGATGCTTTCAAACACACAGTGGCCTGAATGATCCTTGGTTCAAGTACAGCTTGATTGTCTCAACAGCATTTGTGACACAGAAATTCCAACTTCAGGGCCTGTCTCTGAGACAAAACAATTACAAGACTGAAACAAAGAACTGGTCTTAAGTTTCATTTTGTTTCTGGCCTTGCCACAGACTCCATGGGTGATGTGGGACATGTCACAGTATTTGTGGACCATGTTTCCCCACAATTACATGACAAGTCTTCACTGCACCATAAAAACTATGTATTACTAGGTATTTATGACATGCTTTGACCTTCAAACAACATGCCTAAAATCCTAGTGACAATGGGAATGCTCATTCCTTCTGAAAATTCCAGGGCTCAGTTCAGACACACTAGCATCTATAAAGTCTTGAAACTTTAACCAAAGGTTCACCTTTCTTAAGTTATCATTTATTTTTTCCTCTAGTTTCCTTGATCACTGCCAATGCTGATGAACTCACTAGTGCATAAACTCTACCTATTTACTGTGGGGGCCACAGGCCTCCCCAAACACTTCACTGAGATTTCAGTGCTGGGTTCTAGGACAGCACAGTCATGCCTGTCCTGGGGCACAGGAGGGCAACAAGCTCTGCAGGTAAAAGAAACACCAGCTCCCCTGGTGAGCAGAGGCAGCCAGGTTAATGGACACACATCCTCCTTATTTCACAGCTGAAACAAGAAGAAATTAAGTCCAGAGTCAGTCAGTGTGCTAGTGGTAAAACCTGAAGCAGGAGATGCTTCCTCAGCCCCAATCCCAACACTTCTGCCACCAGACTGTAACATCTATCAACTCCTCTGTCATTCAATTTAGGACAGTATTGAAACAAAACTGGTATAAGCTACATCACTCTTGGCCCCTTGCTCCTTTCACAGTTTGGTGAGCAGTTATTTTACCTTTATTCCAGGAATCAGAGGGGGAAAAGTCAAATTTTGGAGTGGGTGGGAGCTAGAAAGAGAGAGACAAAATATCAGCACTTGAGGGGGTCTCACTTACAATTCACATCCCATTGGCAAAGCCTCTTGGCCTCAGATCTCAAAAATACTTAGGTCCCTACTCTCCCTAAGTCCCAAAAGGAATTAGAAATGATACTTTAAGGCTGGGCTTTGCTCTTTCCCCCAATATCAAGTAGGGGCAGAAGGTAGTGCACATCATTTGGATGCTCATGAAAAAACATCTCCATGGCTGTCTCCTTACATGGCTGTCATCTCTTGGTTTGTAATTGTCTCTGTTATGAAAAATGTTTTTTAAATTCCAGCAAAGGCTTCTTTTTTTCTGAGGATTTTAAAAACTAAGAACTAATACAGGAAGGCCTCTTCAGGCAATTTAAATTCACCTTGATGAACTGTTAGCAATTGGAGAAATGGGGAGGATAATATTTCCATTGGTTTTTCTAAAAGCATGCAGGATCCTTCAAAAGCAGCTTAGGAATATCACTATATATGAAATACCATGTTTGCAATCCCCTCCTTGACCCTGCACAGGCTGGTTACCCCTTCTCCTTCAAAATAACACCTGTGAGCCAAATCTCTCCCATAAATTTAAAATTTTATTCTCCTTTCATAGTTTCAACAGCAAACCTTCTGGCAGCTTCACTGGAATCAGAACACCACTCCAATGTTTCCTCCTCATTCAGAGAATGTGTTTGTTTTGCAGTGTCCATCTGGACAGCCCTTACCTCCCAGCCCAGGTAATTTGTCCACTCCTGGATAGCTGGAGGCAGAGCTGCCTGAGCTTTCTTGAGAGCTTCAGCACCTTGTGTGCCACTGCCCAGCAGCCCCTGATCGTATGCCACGTACACAGCAGCTCCAGCCAGGCCTCCTTTGATGATAAACCTGGAAAGATCAAAGACAAAACAGTTCAGTTCACATTAAAACCACCAGTGCCTGCCTCTCAGTGAGTTCTGACTGCCAGAGGGAGGGTCTCAGGAAAGAAATCCAAGGTCACAAATACTTCAATTTCTTGTTGCAGACAAAAAGCAGGGGAAAAAATACCCACCTACCTTCTTTTTCTTCCTAGGCCAACTACTCCCTGTCAGCCCCCTGAAACTGTCCCTATTCACATTCCATCAGTGACAGTTTTCAAGAAAAAAACTAAGAAAGAGTCAAGCACCTCAGAGTATGTGCCACTTCTTAAAGTCTGAGAATCACTGGCATGTACCTTTGATAAAAGGAACTAGAGGATTTTGCAGTGGGTGAGCCACTCATGCTAATGATGTGGCTCTTGCTCTCTTATTATGAAGGAATCTGCTTAATCTGACAGACACCAATACCTTATTTAAGCTCATTACAGTCCAACACCTGGCCACGGTGTTTGCATTGCCCAGGCTTTTGAAGTTTCACACCTGTAGGGGCAACCTAAAAGTGGAGGATGTGCAGAGAGCACCTGGCCCTTAATGGCAATTTCATTATAAATAAAGAGATTTGAGGAGACTGACTCTTCCAGATTCACAGAGCAGAGTCGTTTTCTTTCCAAAAACACAGGAAAAGCTGTTGTACAAACAAACAAACAAACCCAAACCCTCCAGACAGCGACACTGCAGCTGCACAACACAGGGCAGGTACTGCTGTCGAGAGAGAACCAACACTTAACACTCCCGAGCCCACACATATCTTGGGGAAAAGGGATTTTCTAATAAAGCTGTTCAGCCCCAGGAACATCCTCCGGCAGGATCTCAGACCAGATCCGAGCGCTCCCCGCGGGTTTATTCTCTGTGTTTATCCCCCTGCCCAGAACACGCAGGGACCCTCCGGGGCGGGCACAGCCCTGGTTTGTGCTCCGAGTTTATCCCACTCCCCAGAACAGCCCGGGTTAGTGCTCTGTGTCCGTGCCCCATCCCAGAACAGCCCGGGTTAGTGCTCTGTGTCCATCCCCGTCCCAGAACAACCTGGGGTTTGTGCTCCATGTCCGTGCCCCCGGGGCGGGCGGACACAGCCAGGAGTGCGGGCCGGGCCGGGCCGGGCCCAGGCGGGCGAACCCAAGGGCGCGGGGCAAAGCCGGGCAGCGGGCACAGCCCCGGGGTGGGTGGAGGGGAGCGGCCGGGAGAGCCCCGGGGTGGGTGCGGGACAGCGGGGACAGTGGGGACAGCGAGCAGGCCGGACAGGGCCGGGCAGGTCGGACTCACTTGGCGACGGGGAAGAGCCGGACGGCCATGGCGGAGGCGGCGCCGTGACGTGCCGCGGGCGGAGCTGCGGCCGGGCCGGAGGGGCTGGGCCCTGTGGGGCCGTGTGGGGTCGGAGGGGCTGGGCCGTGTGGGGCCATGTGGGGCCGGAGGGGTGGGCCCTGTGGGGCCGGAGGGACTGGGCCCTATGGAGCCGTGTGGGGCGGGGCAGGGCCGTGTGGGGCAGAAC
>VWZD01006798.1:874720-969071 GCA_013396695.1 Sakesphorus luctuosus | reverse complement strand
GGGCCATGTCGGGCTGGGCAGGGATGGCCGTGTGAGGCCGGGCAGGGCCGTGTGGGGCCAGTGGGGGAGAACCGTGTGGGGCCGGGCAGGGAGGGCCGTGTGGGGCCACAGAGGGCAGGGATGTGTGGGGCCAGGGAGGGCCATGTGGGGCTGGGCAGGGCCGTGTGGGGCAGGGCAGGGCCATGTGGGGCAGGGCATGGCAAGGCAAAGCAAGGCAGGGCCATGTGGGGCTGGGCAGGGCCATGTGGGGCAGAGCTGTGTGGACAGGGACAGGCCCTCCGGGAGGGCCATTGATTCGGGTACCCCTCAAGAAAAAGGATTTTATCCCTTCTCCATAAACTCATAAGGTCTTTACTAATTTTTAATCAGAACTGTACTAACTGTATTTTACATTAATTTTTGATTTTGGCTTGTACCTTGGTTTGTCAATGATCTTAACCATGCAGAGCTTTAGGCAATGAGGAATTTAACCCTGTAAGGTGAACTTTAAGAAATAAACCTAAACCTTGTTTAGATTAGAGGCTGAGCTGTAAGAAATACATCAGAAAACCTGTGTAGGCTGAAGCTTGAAGCTGTAACATGGTTTAAAGGAAATATAGGACTGCAGAGATAAGAGCAACCCATTAGATCTGTTAAAAGTCACCCCAAATATCCTGCCTAACTTTGGGGAGGGGTTATCACTTGTAACTAAGTATATAAACCTGGAAAGACAAAAGTCTCGTTGAACATGTCTTTGGTGGAGTTGTCCCCCATGTTCCCAGCGCTGAATAAAAGGAAGAATTTTATTCCATTCTATTGGATTTGATTGTTTCTTAACGCAAAGATCTTGCCCAGGCCCTCCTGCGGCGGTCCCGTGTCCTTCCTTGGGGACAGGGAGAGGGACTGGGACAGGGACTGGGACTGGGACGGGGACAGGGACAAGGACGGGGACAGGGACAGGGACTGGGACTGGGACTGGGACAAGGACTGGGACAGGGACAGGGACAGGGACTGGGACAGGGACAGGGACGGGGTTGGAGACAGGGACAGGGAGAGTCCCGGCCATGCCACAGCCCTGCTGGCTCAGGGTGGGTGGGTCCTGCCCGCCATGGGCGTCATAATTCCTTAATGAATTAAGCGTTTCACAAGGTCAGACATGAGCGGTGCGGGGCGTTCGCTGCGGGAAGTCGCGGGGCTGTGAAGGGGAAGGATCCTGCTCGTCGTGCCCGAGGTGAGTGTGGCTGCCCTGCAGGGACCCCCGGTGGGCTCCGAGGGGCCTTTCCACAGGTTGGCTCCCGGCTCCGGAGGGAGGAGGACACGGCATTTCTTCTGCAGGGCTCAGATTCCAGACTGCACCACCTGCAGGGACATGAAGCCGGTTGGGAAAGTGCTTTATGCCACAGGGATTGTGGCGGGGCTCATAGTTTTCTTCTGGGAAGACCCTTTTATCCCAGGTAGGCTCAGCAGGGGGGATGATCTCCAGCTGAAATACAAGTCTCACAAGAGAAGAGGTTGAATTTCCGAGCTGTGATTGATGGTCTCGGTCCTGCCCAGAGTCCTTACCAGAGCTGGTGGCCCCAAAGTAAAGAGGAGCTTGAAACAAAGAGAAACACAAAGTGGTCTAAGAGCAGGGACCCTGCTGTCTCTGTGGGGAGCACACAGCACTTTGACACTGCCTTTCTCATTTTATGCTTTGGTTGCAAACTCCTGGGGCCAGGAACCACCTATGCAGTTCCCAGCACTGGAGGGCTGACCTGGCTCCAAACTCGTGGCAAAGAATAAAGGATATGGCAAAGAATAAAGGATATGCAGAAGGTGCATAGGCTGTTTTATGTTGTACAGCTTGTTAGAACATGAAAACCAACTTCATTCTGGAAAGATTTTGGTTTAGCAACCCGGGGCTGGTCCATGGTATTGTTAGTCTCAAGTATTCTTCAGGTCAGTCCTGCTGTCTCTAGTTTGGAGAAGCATCAAGACTTGAGCACTTCCATCTTTCTCCTTTAGAGCTCTGCCAATAGTTACTGGGGCAGCTCCTCTGCTGCTTCCTTCACTTCTGTATCTTTTATTCTCTTTCCCATAAATAAGAGAGCTTGTCTGGGGCCCGTGTTCTCCTGACTGGAGCCAGTGCTGGGATTGGAGAGCAGATGGCTTATCATTATGCCAGATTTGGTGCTGAAATTGTTCTGACTGCCAGAAGGGAAGCTGTGCTGCAGAAGGTAAGAACCTCTTCCTTCTATAAGGGAAGACATGAGAGACTTGAACTTTTACTGAAACAACATCAAATTAGTTGTCAGCATGATAATTTTCCTTCTGAACTGTTGTTAAGCATAAACCCAGAAGAGAGCTTGGCCTGTACAGTAAGATTTATATACACTGCCTGAACTTCTTTCTTTCTGAACATTTACATGAGGAAATTGCGTGAAGCTGTCAGGGAAAAATCAGACTGGACATTAGGAAAGTGTTCTTCTTTGAGAGGGTGGTCAGCCACTGGAACAAGCTCCCCTGGGAGAAGGGATCATGGTACCAAACCTGTCAGAATTCAAGGAATATCTGGACCACAGATGTTGATCATGGTTTGGTTTGAGGTAGCCCTGTGATGAGCAGGGAGTTGGGTTTGATGATCCCCATGGATCCCTTTGAATTTGAGATATTCTATTATTCTGTGAAATACAATTCCTGTGCAGCTTTTCAGAGTCCAAACTGTTCTATTTGTAGCTGTCTTAAGCCTTTTTTTAGGTTAAATACTTTTTGACCAGCTTAAATAGATGAGACTTCTTCATCTGTAGTTTATAAAACGGGACAATATTTAGAGATGGTAACTTTTTAACTGCAGGGATATGTGACTTCCAAGGAATGTTCTTCACTATGAAATGGTGCAAAAGGTGAGCTGGAGACAGTGAGCATAATAATAATAATTCCTAATTCCTGGAAAACATTATTTCAGCAAATAGCTGGACTGCATGTCATGAGTAGGCACCTTCATGTAAAGGAATTATGAACAATAAATACCTTTTCAGGTGTTTTGGAACAAAAAGAAGAACTTAATGTAAAGCATAACATTCCAGAAGATTTCTCCTGAAGAAGACTGGCTTTTTTGGGGTGGCTCTTGATCCTTTTCCAAGGTAGATTTAATCTGCATCCTGCTAAGAGTTACCTGTGTGGTTAAGCAAAGTCTGGATGCAAAATGAGCTCTCCATGGGCTGAATAGCAGTAGATTTAAAATTAAAGCATGTGTCTGTCCAGAACTGATTTTCACTGACTGTAGCATGTACTTCACAGAGCCCTTTTTTCTATTCTTTCCCACTCCCATGTTTTTTAATCTTTGGATGTGTATTCTCCTTCAAGGTGATGGAGAAATGTCTGACACTTGGAGCAAAGAAAGTATTTTATATCCCTGCAGATATGTCTTCCCCTTCAGAACCCGAAAAGGTGGTTCAGTTTGCTGTCCAAAAGCTGGGTAAGCATCCTGAGCATCTCTTTGGCTTTCAGGTACATAGACAGTGCTCATTGTAGTAGAGGTTTCCTGAACTGTTCGTCCCTGAGAGGGATGTTAAGGACAGGAGGGTGTGCAGTTTGTAAGTACCAGGCTGCCTGTGGTCATCCTTTTAGTAGCCTTTCTTTTGCTGTAGGAGAAAAGTGTGCAGAAAGTACTTGCACACCCCCCACAGCAGCTGCAGCACCTCCCCTGCCCTGTGTGGGTGAGGACCAGCTGCACACATCCAACCCTTGTGCTGAGAGGCAGCACTGGGAGGTCTGAAAGCAGTGACCTGCCTCGGTAACAGAGCAAAGGACAAGGTTATGTCCACTGTTGAGTCCTCACAGTGTCCTCTGAGTTTTTGATTGGTGCACATTTTGACCATGTGCTACTTTTTCATTGTCTTTTGGGCACTGTAGCAGTTGAGTGATTATGGTCTTTTTCCCCTCCACCTTGTCTCATTTGGGTCAGACTGTCATTAGGCAGCATTTTCTATTCTCACTGTCTTCGTGTCCATTATTTCAGTGACTTAATTATACTCTTGGCTTTCCTGATGTGGGTGTCTCAAAGAACTCTGTAGGTGTGCTGTGATCTGGATGACCTGTCAGTCCAGCTGTGCTGTTTCTGCTGACACATTTCCATACCAATCACAGTTTTGCTGCTACAGATTTGTGTACTTGTAACTTTGGAAATAGATGCACCACCACAACTAAGTTCTGAGTCTGAACCACCCTGAAGCATCAGTTTGGATAGCTGTGTCCAAGACAAACAGCTTTCCTTTCAATTCAACCCTTGAGGAGCAGGCAGAGCTGCTCCCAGATGAGCAGATGTAATGTATCTTCACAGTAAAACACTTTCTAGCTTTCTGAGGGAGTGGCTGGTTGGTTCAACCCTCCTGCTGGCATTTCTGAGTTCCTTGGTTTCTGGTTAGGGGATGGGCCCTCCCTTTGACTGCCTTTCCTCCTGCCCACAGGGGGACTGGATTACCTGGTGTTGAACCACATTGGCAGGACCCGTTTCCAGATGTGGACTGGAGATGTGGAATACACCCGCTGGCTCATGCAGGTGAGGTTTCCCAGCAGGAAGAGCTCACCTGGAACTGGGTGAGTTGGGCCTCTCCTGGGACAGCCTTGGGAAGCTCCAAGTCTATGGCAATGGTTGAAAAATCCCTTTTATTTCATTCATGTTTCGGGTCAAACAGTTTGGAGGCTTTGTTAATAGAGAGGTGTTTTGCTCAAGTGTTGTACAATTGTGAAGAGAAATGTTTGGGAAGAACTTCAGACTTCTTCCTTGTGTCCTTTTTATCTCCCATTAGCCCAGGACTGTTGGGATCTATGGGTAGTTCCAGGCAGTTGTGCAGTGCCTGGTTTAGGAAGGCCAATAGGGGAGCAGCAAACACTTCCTATCCATGGCAAGTGCAGGTGGCAATGCAGAACACAGGAAAGTTGTCTGAAATGCCATTTGAGTCTCTGTTCACAGGTTTAGAATTTTCCTATAGAATCACCTTGGTACCAGGTTTTGGGACCATGGAAATGAAGAGCTGTTTTTTTTGATCCAATCTTCTTAGTTCAGGGGGATCCTGCTACTTCTGTTTCATTTTGGGAGCAGCTTGTTTACTGGAGAGTGGGAACTTGGGGTCGTGGGTAAGGAATTCTCACAACTTAGAGCAGTCAAGCTCTGAAGAGATGCTGAATTTTATGCTTGTTCTCTGAGCTCAATCAAGAGAAACTTAAAGGGGAGCAAATTGAGACACCAATGCCCTTGTTGCTGGGTAAGGATTGCAAAGTAAAGAATAGTATGAAGGGAAATTAGGGACAGCTAATTGTGTCTTGTCAAAAACCCTTTGTGTTAAAGCCCAGGAACAACCTTTGCTCTGAAACTTCTCCACTGCTTTTTATGGAATCTGCAAGACTCATGGATGCAGTTTTTGTCCCTTTCTTAACAGAGCTGATTTTTCTCTCTTGATGTCTGAAAAGACAAGTCCAAGCCATGCTCCTTTTAATTTCTGACCACTGTATTGACTTTCCAGCTCCTGCTTTCAAATCCTCTTGCTTCTTCCATGCCTATTTTTATCATTCCAGGTGAATTTCTTCAGTTATGTGGCACTTACAACAGCAGCTCTCCCCACCCTGGAGCAGAGTCAAGGCTCACTGGTGGTTGTTTCTTCTGTTGCAGGTTAGTGGCTTTACCTGGAGTTGTTTCATTGTGGAAACAACTGTTCCAAATATTTTATTTCTATGTCATCCAACTCCTCAACACATTTTCCAACTGCGAATTTTATAGTATATATAAATACTATAATAAATAGAAGTACAATATGATAAATGTGTGTATGTGTGTGTGTGTATATATATATTATATATAGAGAGGCAGGTGCTGCTGCTCAGCCAGAGCCTCCTGGAGGGATTGAGGGGGTCAGAATGGTGGCTGGCTGGCCTTGTTTTCTCTGGAAGACCTTCTCTGAATTGCACTATTTTGCATTCCCTTGCAGCTTTGCTCTTCATTCATCATGTGCCCAGATCTGTTTGACTCCTGTCCCTCTCAGCCAGGCCCATCCCTGCTGCTTTTCTGACACAGCTTTATCATTCTGCCACCCTCAGGCCATGTGGCTTTGGCCAGCCTGAACAGCAGGTGCTGAGCAGCTGCATCTGCTGTACAGGATGGAAAAGGCAGGGGAAAGTCTTCAGTGTGTGCTCAAGGAAGTTGCCTCACCTTACACAGTGTCAGACTTTGGTTCATCCCTGCCTTGTTGACATGATATGCCAAGGAAATACCATGGCCAAATACCCCAGCCTGCAACCCAGTCCCTGTGTTTGCATGTTTATGGCAGAGGGGAAGGCTGCAGGTAGACCAGCACAGTGGGCTTTTTGGTCCAGCATGTGACCAGGTTATTGTGCAACTTAGAGGAAGTTTCCTCCCCTTACTCACACGTGTGGTGGCTTTTGTTCTGAGGTGTGTTTGCACAAAGTGGTGTAATTGTGTAAGTTCTTGCACAGGACCAGAAATCGAGGGAAACTCACCTGAACAGAACACGAGTTGATGCAGTATGACAAAGTCTGTCCCCAGATTCCCTAACCATGGATTCTTCTTACAGCCAGTTTCCTGGTGTTTTCCATTCTCTTCTTTTCCTTTCCAGGGAAAATACCCACTCCCTTCACCACTTCTTATTCTGCCACCAAGTTTGCACTGGATGGATTCTTCAGCTCACTGCGCCATGAACTCACCATGCAGAAGAGCAATGTCTCTATCACACTGTGCATCCTGGGCCTGATTGACACTGAGGCAGCATTGGAGAATACCAGGTGTGTATTGGGAGGAGGATGTAGGAGCCTGGGAGGGAGTGTGGCTGCAGGTATACAACTCTTCTTGAAAGCATGCAACAAAATACACCACAAGAGTGTTAAAGGTGCGTGTGAATCTCTTTGGTTGTGCAAGAAAACGAATGGGTTGTGCACATCCACCTCAGCACTGGCCACGAGCATGCAGAGCCCTGTGGCAGTCACTCTGCAGTTTAAACCCCACCAGGGACTAGCTGGCTTTGATGCTGTGACATCAGAGATGCTGTTTTTCCTTGCAGGGGCAAAGTGCACCTCAGGGCAGCGCCCGCTGCCGAGGCCGCCCTCGCCATTGTCCGTGGAGGGGCCACGAGGGCACACGAGGTCTTCTACCCCTGGTGGCTGCACCAGGTGTGCTGCCTCTGGGTTCTCTCCCCCAGCAGCAAGGGGCAGGTTTTAAGGAGTTACTATAACTACAGCCGTCCTTAAGGGAGGCCCAGTTTCAGGCTCCTCTCCCATCCTATATCCCTTCTAACTACTTTCCCACCATCCCATCGATCCATTGGTGTCAAGCAGGAGCAGAGCAGCAGTGGTGGCAAAAGAACCTCCTAAGATGACTCTTGGTCTCCTTTCTCATCCTGCTTTAGCCATGGTTCTGATGTTGCTACCCATGGGTCAGAGATCTTTCCCACGGTTCACTCTGTCTCAGCCCTCCTCCCATCTCCCCTCCTTCAGCCTCACCTGTCTGCTTGTACTGCCTCCAGCCTTCTCTCAGCTTTAATCTCTGTTTGTACCTGATGTCCTGGAAAGTCCTGCTCCGCTGCTTCATTGCTTTATGGATTCTGTGAACCTTCTTTTATTTTAATCTCTATTTTAATTAAAACAGTTTATTTTAATGTGTTGGTATTACATGCTGATGAAGGAATACTGGTCACCTGTATTCTGTGGGCACAGGAATGTTGGTACACGTTTTGCTGACTGCATGCGACCTGTTAGATCAGCCCCAGGGCTCTGGCAAGGTCTCATTTGTGCAGTAAGTGAAAGCAGGTGCAACTACCAACACGAAGCTGAGGCCTGGTTACTTAGCAAGTAAAACTTTTATTAAATAAATTTAGGATTTTTTTTTACCAGAGTGAGGAATTTGACATTGACAAAGCTTGTATCGCACCTGTAACATTGTTCAGTCACATCAGTAACTGTGATGGAAGAAACTGTAAATGCTTGTTTTAAACCAGCTTGACATAGGATTTCCAAAGTCCTTTTTTTTCCCATTTGTTTGTCTTTTTTCTTTTTTTTTTGTTCAAAATTAGACTAAGTTTAAACTTCATGAAATTACTTGTAGCAGAAATAAAGTACATTATACAAATCACATACATAATAGATGTTAAGTATAAAAATGGTATTTACAATAAGTAAACATGGACTATAGAAACACACAGACTCGCACAGCTTCATTCATCTCTCATAAACTCTCAGCATCAGACACAGAAGGGTAGTCAAGGAGAGGTGAAGGTACTTACAGAACTTTGCCACACACACCTGAACAAGGGAAACTGGAGGAGAGAGAGAGTTGGCCAAGATTCTCTAAAATCCCCATAGTTCACTTCAATAATTGCATCAACCTTTCCCCACCAACCCTCTGTTCATTTTTCACTGCACACACACACACACACACACACACACACACACACACAGATGTTTGTGGTACCTTATCAAACTCTGGAATATTGAAATGAATCATTCATTAATCATTGTGGGGTTGGTTGGTTTGTTCTGTTTTGCTTTCCTTATTTTTGTAGAAACTTAAGAGACTGTTTCCAGCTGTCAAAGGGATGTGCCATGTCAGTGTGACACACCCCCCACTCCCAGGGCATCCTTTTTAAATCAAGTTCTGAACTACATTCTGTGCTTAAGAGTATGTGTATATAGCTGTCCCTACCTATAATCAGTCTCTTGGAGTGCTGGGGAAAAAAAACAGAACAGCAACCCTCTTGTATCTGCTGGGGAAAGCTTTGCAGCAGGTGCATGAGGCAAGTCCTCTTGCTAAATTCAGAGGGGGAAAACATCCTGTTTCCTTTGGGAAATCAGAACTGCCCACGAGGCAGTTCTTCTGGGTCCTTCTACCCCTCAGCACATCTTACAGCTTGTAGGAGTGTTGGGTTATCTGACACAGGGAGGCAGTGTGTGGCCCCTGGGAGGCTTCTGTGACTGTTCTGGAGATTGCATCTGCTCACACTCTCATCTTCTCTTGCCTTCATCAAGAAAATGCTGTTGCCATGGAGAGCTGTGAAACAGGGATCTGTGCCGTGTGTGGGGAGGCAGTGCAGTTCCTGCAGGTAAAGGGACTGGTTTCCTGTGCTCTCACCCTAATCAGGGAGTGCTCAGAATGGGGTCTGGCTCCCAGTTCCAGGAGCTTTGTCTGCAGAAGCCCTTGGAAAGGTAAGATTGAGAGCTCTTGAGATCCTTAACCAGGCTGGTGCTACAGTGGATGAGTCACTCAAGCTGAGCACCTGACTGTGCCCTAATCCTGGAGGTATTTATTCTCCTTCTTCTTGCTCATGTTGAGCAGAGAGATGATCTCCCTCTCTCTCCCCCTCACCCTCCCCTCCCCTCTCTCCAAGCATCCTCTCAAAATGTCCAGGTCTATCAGGAGTGTGTGCTGAGAAGACACTGTTGCAAAGGTAAACCCCAAACTGCCAATACCTCTTGCAAGCAGTCAGTCTCAGAATGGAAAAGTTTGGTCCTGTGAGCCACTTTAAAAAAAAATAGAGACTGTATATATTTATATTTATCTATGAAAGGGCCAGAAACGAAGCAGGAGGGAGGAAGGGATGGGTCTAAATTTCCAAACACCACTGCATTAACCTAGAGACACACCAGTGGGTTTTCTTGGTCCTTGTACTCCAGCCACACCCCGAGAGGAAGAGCTTCATGTCCCCAGGGGCTGCTGGTTTGCTGGTCCCTTTGCTATGCACCACGTTAGCAGCAAATACACGAGTTGGTCGTGGCAAGAATCTTCCTCCTGGGCAGATATTGAGCCTTCTCTTTAATTGCATGTCTTGGAGAGGAGGGGAAGAGGAAGATGGGGTGGGTAGGTGGGAAGCAGAGGAAGGAAAGGGGTGGTGTCAAAAGAGTCGATAAATTTACTGGCCTCTCTGTAAATCAACCTGAAGCAGAAATTCTTCCTCTGGACTTTCACCTGAACAAAAAGGGAGGAGGGAGGGAATTGGGAGATTAGGAGGACATCTATGCAAGCCTCAGGCCTTGAGTTGCTGCTGCCTAAAACATGAGGGACTATGACCCAGATCAGATCAGCCCTCCCTTGCTCCCTGTCTGTAGGGGCCAGCTCTTTGGCAGCAGCTCTCATGTCAGGCAGCTCTTCTGTGGTCCTTCAGGGTCCCACCTTTTCTCTGCTTATTTGTGATCCCTGTGAATCATGGGATGGTCCCATGTAACAACTGAAAAATTCTGGGGTTTAAAACATTTTTAGGCAGACAAAAGATATTTTGGAGAAGTCAGACAGCAGACTGAAATCTTGCTCAGACCACAAACACAACCCATCTACTGTCAGGGCCCCAACTGCACTAGAAGGCCTCAGCTGCAATTTCTGTCCACACTGTCCACGGGTCCAATTCTCATCACAACCCAGGCCTGTGCCATCAGCCTTTGTCTGATCTACATCATGGATGTTCCAGTCTCCACCTGTCCATGGATCTGATCACTGGAACTTCAACCCTTGGATTGCCATCCCCTCTTGATGTTGGATCTGTGTATTATTGACATTACAGACCTGCCTGGCAATCTCTGGACTGTGTCTGACCCTATTTACCTTCACCAGACCTGAGCCTGATCTTGCCCTGCAGACTGACTCTGCCTTGGCTTTGGCCTGGCCCCATTGCCACAGATTTGCCTGATGATGTGGGTTGTTGAACCCAGCCATCATCTCCAGGCCTGCTCTGGTCACCTTGCTGGGCCCTGGCAGGTGAGGCCTCTGCCCCAGCTCCTGGCTCCCCACTCCCAGCCCCTGCTGTCCCCACACAGGCCAACACTCCACAGAGCAGTGCCACGATGGTGCCAGCTTTACCTGTGCTGCAGAAGTGCCTCCTGCTTGCTCCCTGCTGTCAGTAGGGATGGTTGGCATCCTTGGGTCGTTTCAACTGGACCTTCAAGCGTTTCATGCCAATCTGGAAGCCATTCATGGCCTGGATAGCAGTCTGTGCACTGGATGGGTTGTCAAAGCTTACAAAACCTGCAGGACAGGACACAGGCATGGGTGATAATAGCACTGCTGGTGCCATGGCCAGCACATGAATGCCATGTGATATCCATCATGCTTCCCTTGCCTGCTGGGCCAGCACTTACCAAAACACTTGCTCTGGTTGGTGGCACGATCCATGAACACCTTAGAGGAAATTATATTGCCAAAGGGCAGGAACATCTGCATCAGCTCATTGTCTCCAAACTCCTGAGGGAGGTGGTAGATGAAGAGATTGCAGCCTTCAGGACCTGCAGGTGTGGGGGCAATGGGGAAGGAGAAAACAGAACCCCCCCACAGGGAAGGGGAAGACAAATGGGCTCAACTCACAGCACAGCACTGGAGGAGAACCCCAACACTGCCTCCTTCTTTGACCTCCCCTCACTTGTCTCTCAGTCACTGCTCCATGAAGGGTTCTGAGGGCTCTCTGAGAGCAATTGAGAGGTATTACACAAAGCTGGAGCTTCTGGAGAGCAGATTCACTTTCAAAGTTTGCCTAGTTCCCCCATAGGATGCTGGACACAACAACTCTGAGTGTCTGCGTGCTGTTTTGTTGGAGGTAACTCAGTGAGGTGAGAGTTCCTCATTCATATCAGAGAGAGCAGACACTGCTGTGTGAAAGGTGCTGCTTTAGCATTCCCTGCCCACAGTTAGGCAGTGGTTTCCTTCAGTCCATAAGCCACAGCCTTATCTGGAAATCTGGACTGCCACATGTCCCATTTATGGGCTGATCTGGTCCTGTGCACTCCTTCACTGGCTCCCTGTGAGCCTGATGGGCACAAGAAGCTGCTCCTTCGCTGACTCCTGCTGTGTGAATCAGGAGCAGAGAGAAAATGCCTTTGCCTCCAAATTCTGTTCAGGCCAGTTTTGAAATAAGTTGAAAAATAAGCTCAGGAGGCCATGAAGGCTGAGAAGAAAGGAGAGGATGTTGGGAGTGGCTGGTTTGACTGGTACCACTGTGGTTCTGGCATCAGTAAAGATGGGGAGAGAGTGCTCTTTCCCTAACTGCGTAGGGAAGGTCCTGGCACTGTCCCCTCTAGTGTGAAACCTTGGTTTCCCAGTGCCTGCTGCCCCCTTTATACCTGGCAACATCTGGCCAGGGACAGGCTCAGGGCATTTACATAACAAGAACCTCATGAACTTTTCCAGTCCACTCACTGCAGAGATGTGGTTGTTCCCATAACCCAGTTCCAGGATCAAAGATTAGTGGACAAAAAAATTAGTGCTGTCTCCTCTCCATTGGTTCTGTGGTGTAGATGAGCTACACAAATCCCACCCATGTCCCTGGACACACAGATCCCCATTGTGGACCTCACCTTCTCGCTGCTGCTGCTGCAGGACAGGAGGCTGCTGAGGGATGCTCTGTGCAATGGGGGTGATGGTGCTGGCTGGATACACAGCTGTATTCCAGAGACACAACAAACCATTTACCTGAGGGTCTGCTCAGCCACACAAGGGCCTGAGGGGGACAAGGGAAGCTGGTACCTGCATACTGCTGAACTCCTGTGAAGGCTGGGTGCAAAGTCTCTGCTACTGAAGGGCTCTGGGCTGCAGGAGAAAACAATGAGAAGCACAGCAAAGGGGATCACTCATGTATTCAGTGAGTGTGTGGTGATGTTTCCCAACCCCTGCCCCCAAGTGAGTCTCAGTGTCTGCCTGGTAAGGAGCTAGAAAAGTGTTTCCTTTGCAAAATCCAGAAAAAAGGAACTAATTGCAGCTCCTCGGGTCTCTGGATGGTGTTTTTTTTTCCTGCTCTCCATACCTGAATATGGCACAAGACCATTGGTGTAAACTGTTTCCAAGGCTGGATGCCCATTTGAGAATGGTACCACTCCAGTGAATCCATTGGAAATGGGTGCTACCAGTCCTGGCACGGCTGCTGTTCCCAGGAGAGGTGGTGAATGTAGCCCTGCAGAACAACAGGAAAGGACATCTCATGAAAGTTCAGGTCCCACAAAGCCCATGCTCCCACCTGCCTGGCAAGACTGCTGTGTCTGAAGCTATTACCTCTTCTAGCTGGCTGTGGAGATGACAGACTAGTGCTGGAGCCTTCACAAAATGAAGAGGCAGCACTAGTGAGAGGAGTGTGTGCAGCACTGCCACTCCCAGCTGCTGTCAGAGCTTTGGGATGCAGCATCCTCAGTCTGGGTTTGTGCAGCACCTCACATGACACACTCCTGTTCTTGATGGGTGTTCAAACCCACTGTGCACTATTACTGTGGGATGATGGTGATGAATAATAGCACTGCTGACCTCAGAGTCAAGTGCAAGCCTGGGAACCCTGTTCTTTACTGTATCAAAGGGGAAAACTGCAGCAGAAATGAACAGCAGTAGGGCAAGAGAATGTGTGTTGAGTCTGAGGGTGTCAGGGAAGCTGCAGAAGCTTGTGCAGACCAGACATTGCTGTGCTCAGGGGCTGCACTGTTAGAACAGAGAGAACTAATCCAGATGCTGAGCCTGGTGGGCTGGAGGAGCTGTTTCACCCGGGCAGTGCTGGGGCAGGGGCGTCACTGGCAGCGAAGGTGCTCACCTGATGCTGGTGCAATGGGAGCAGCTGGCAGCCCGTTGAGGCTGACGGCACCGATCTGCTGGATGTGGCACGGGGAGAAGGCGACGCCGGGGCTCAAGTAGCTGCCGTGGGAGGTGGAGAGAACCGTTGTCTGCTGCTGCATCAGCTGCAAGGCAGGACCACGCAGTCAGGGCCTGATGCTGCCCAGGCCTCCTGCCCCAGGGCCCAGGGAGCTGGGGGAGGCCACAGGGGCCAGCCCGGCCACTCCTTCCCCCGGCACAACCAGGACTAGGCCAGGCTGGAACTGCAGCCTCACCACGTCCCCCATCCCCAGCCACTGCTGTGCATTGCTGGGCTCCTGCACCTGCCCTGGAGCTTCAGGTTTCTGCCACTTGCCCTGGAGCTTCCAGCTCCTGTTACCTGCCCTAGAACTTTTGGCTCCTGCCTCTGCCCTGGAGCTTGAGCACCTGCCACCTTCCCTGGAGCTTTGGGCTCCTGCACCTCCCCTGGAACTTTGGGGTCCTGCCACCTGCCCTGGAGCTTCCCAGGACACCACCACACCTGCCAGGGTGAGCAACAGCAGCCCTGCACCCAAAGGCCCAGGCTGTGCCTGGCTGACAGCCCCCATGCCCTGGGGCCCACGGGATCCTGGTGGCCACCCACTCATGCAGTGGCTGCCCCTTGAGGCAAGACAGTGGCCTGGGCTCGGCCACCCGAGAAAGCCCCTGAGAGCTGGGCACAACTTCCCATCCTGCAGCCAGGGGATGTGGCTCAGTGGGCACCCCAGTCCACACAGCCAGTGCCAGGGCCGGGCTGGGCAGCCCTCCCTGTGCCTTGCCTGGTCTTGGCTCACTCAGTTGTGCACTGGGGCATCAGGATGGGCCCCTTTGGCTCAGAGAGCTCCTGCAGTGGGGAAGGGAGCAGGGAAGGGAGCAGGGAAGGGGTGTGCCCCCAGCACCCAGCAGTGCTGTCTCCCCACAGGCCCTTCTCTATGATCACTTTTCCAGGGGCAGTGCCAGGTGTGAAACAACACAGCTTTGCCTTGAGGCACAGGGGGCACATTCCTCTGCTCTTGCCCAGCCCCAACGAGCAGATCGTGCTGCTGGGAGACACACAGAGCTCACTCTGGCACAGGTTGCTGTGCAACCAGGTGTCTGTCCAGGCCCAGCTCTTGTGTCACACTCCACCAGCAGAGGTCTGTCTGCTCCACGATCCACTGAGCTCAGCCTTTCCTCTGGCACTGCACCCCGGTCAGAGCACAGCAGCTCCTCGTGCTCCTGCAACACTCCTGCCTAGGCAGAGATGCACAGTACAAAAGGAAGGGTCGAGGTGGGACACGAGGTTGGAAGGAGGGTTAGGAGTAAGAAGAAAAAAATCCTTTCTGGTCCTATTTGACCATCAGTGGGTGCTCTGGAGCATAAGAGGCCCTCAAGAGTGCAGTGGCAACAAAGACCTCGTTCTGGATGCAAAATTATCCAGCCCCTTTATAAGCCATCAAGGAAGAAGAGCAGGGGAGACACCGGCACGGCTCTTTGGAAACCGTAGTTTCCAGGAGGTGCTGAGGGGTGACAAAAGGTAAAACCCAAGAAAACACAAATCTTCCTTAAATTGCCACATCCCACTGTCTGCTCTGCCACATAAACACACAGCTCTCAAGTAGCCCACCTCATCCACAAATGGGGGAGTCAGTAAGCCAGTCTGGCTGAGGTCTCAGCTGAAGAATCTTGTACCTCTGAAAAGTTTGTGACCAGCTAAACTTTCTCTTGATTTCCTTCACACAGAAGCTGACAATTGGTCTTGCATAAAAAAGGAATTTCATGGCATGGCTCTCTAAGCTGGTACAAGCCAAGCCACTGGGGTGAAACTGGCTCTGCAAGGCACTGCTGGGACAGGGATGGGCCCTTTTTAGGGAGAGGTGGGCACAGCCTGGCACACCACAGAGCGGGGGCTCTGTGGGCAGATGGACTGACAGCACAGGGGTTCAGTACTGCACAACTCCAGAAAGAAGAGCCCCTATACCCCCTCTCTGTTGGCCACCCCATCATCTCTGGCACCTCTGGGCTCACCGTGAGCCAGGACTGCAGGGAAATGTGGCCAGAGAGGTCTGCCCAGAGAGCACAGGACTCTGCTGAGGAAGTGTCCCTGTGCAGGCAGCCTGCACAGCCCCCTGTGCTGCCTGCACTGTCCCCACTCAGGGTGCAGGAGCCAACATGTTTCTTTACTCACTGTGTGAATATTGATTTTCGTTTTTCTCATTAATGCCAGTTCTGTGCCAGGCCCTGGCTGGACCAAGACCTGTATCCAACTGCATATGCACCGACCTGGCATTCTGAAATTGTTCTCATTACTTACATAAAATTACCATAATGAACCATCAGAGCAGAAAGAAAAGGGGGCAGGGGGACCCTGAGCAAATTATATTTTGTGTTTGGAACTAACTGATTTATGACATACAAGAAATATTGAAGAATTATAAGCACTTAGTTAAATTGCACTGGCTGCTTTTTTAAGACTTCAGGCCTCTTTTGTATTGATAATTTTTTTTTTAGCACCCAAACATTTCCCTGACACCACCTGAACTAATTTGTTGAATAAAATGAAATGAAGGAAATACTAACTTTTCACTTGCAGAGGCACCTGGGATCAAAACCTGTTTTAAGCATTGAAATAAATTGCTTCCAGATGCTTAGCCAGTTGTACTTCCCAGATGAGACCTTTTCCTATAAACTGTTTCAGCTGACATGTACTGTTTGACTATTTTAAGTACCTTATTTTGCATATTTGAATAGATCAGAAAAACTTTAGACTTAATATAGCGTGTGATTATTTCATGTTTAACTTGAGGTAGTTTTTTAAAGAAAAAGGCAATTAATATGAATTTAAAGCATCCAACTGAAAACAAAACCAAAACAACTCAGGCTCTCAACTTCTTCCTAGACTGGCACTCCTGAGGATTGCTTTGGCTTGGCAACGCAGCAAACCCCACGGGGACAGGGAGAGAAAGCTGCTGGCATATTAAATTATGAATATAAGAACCTTTGATGCCTATGATGCACCTGTGGAGCACTCGACTCAACCACATCCACAATGCTCTGCTGCACCTCCAGCCTGTGGGTAACTCTGGGTGCAGCATCTGCTCCTCCAGGCCCAGAGTCATGGAAGCATCAAGTCTGTTGGGGTTCCTCGAGCCCTGGCTGGTCAGAGGGGCCACCTCCCAGTGCTGCCCAGGGGAGGACATGACATTTCCAGATACTGCAAGGAGATGCAGTGAGGAAATCCCTCTCTTTTGCCTCCACTTCCAGAGAGATAAGATGGCATTTCAAGGGACTGACACCCCTCTGATGGGAACTGGCCAGGATCTCTCCTCTAAGAGTCCAGAGGCTGGGATGACGTAAGAGAAGAAACAGTCAGGTGTGAGGTCAGTGCCTCAGGAAGGGAAAGGAGAAAGAACCAAACCCAGTGGAAGGTAAAAGCAAAAGGAGGAAAACATCACAAAAAAGTGGGAGACAAGCTGAGTCTTGAATCGAGGGGAAAGTCAAAACAAAGTCTCAGAGTAGGAACGGCAGTGAAGAATCACAGATCAACACAGTAACACGTAACTGAGGGGAAAGAAGATGCAGATAAGCAAGGAGCACAGCCTAGACCTGATTAGTTTCTTGTCACCAGCAGGAGTTCCCAAAACTGGAGGGCACTTAAAAGACCAAGTCTAGAAGGTCTCAGTGCTGTTCTTCCTCACACATCCTGCACCACAAGCTAATAAAGCACTTTCTGTCATCAGAACCTCACTGTGTGGGCCATTCCTGCCTCCTTCACCACCACACCATGCCCCAGTCAGTGCAGAAGATACACCAGAATGGTCATCAGGGCTCTCACAGTGTTCCAAAACCAGAGAGAGACACACATTTGTGTCACAGACCCAGAGCAAGAGTTCACAAGCTGGTGTAATACATCTGCCAGACATTGCCCAGGAATCGTGTCCTCAAAACAAGACAGAAAGATGCTGGGTCAGTATCTCCACCAGCCTCCACCACATCAGAGCAATCCAGGCTCATCCTGAGGAGCCCCCAGCTCTCCCTGCCCCCCATTCCAGGACAGAAACGCACAGAGACCCTGCAGGACGAGGCTGCTGATTGGAGAAACAAGCCAGGAATGAGTCCCAGCGTGCTGGGAAACCTTCATGCAACGCTTGAGAGCCCAGCCTGTGGTGCCCCAGGCACAGCCCTGCCCCAGGGCACGGAGGGCACCTCTCCCACCCCCCCGCGGATACTCACAGCCTGCGCATAGGCGCTGTATGGGCTGAACGGCAAGGCGAGGGAAGGAGTGAATATCCCCAGCTGCCCCACCATTTGCTGCATGCGGCGGAGGGTCCTTTCCTTATCTGTGTCAGCAAACTTCACCACTAGACTGGAGGAGGCACCCTGGGCATAGAGAGAGGAGACAGACAGGAGGCAGGAGAGAAGAGGCGTGGGACAGCCAGAGAGTCAGCAGTCAGGCAAGGCAGGGTGGGGCAGAGCAGGCAGCGGAGAGGAGGGGGAAGAGGAGCAGAAGAGCAAATATTGGCGTGAAAGTGCTCGGGGAGCTGCCTGGAACCTGGGCTGTGCCCTTCCCCATCTGTCCATCCATCCAACCCTTCCCTCTCACTCCCTGAGCCCTGCACAGCTGCACAGGTGGGTGCACACATGCCTGGCTGCATTCACCAGGGGATGGTGTGGCCAGGAACACCCAGCACCATCTTTCAACCACTGTGAGCTTGGCTGGATGGGCAGAGCAGTCCTGGCAGCTGGAAACAGCCCTGCTGCAGCAGTGCACTGTCCTACCCCTGGGGTGCCCCAATTTGGGTTAGACATTGCCAGAGATGAGATCTCAAATGCGGCTCCATTTGCACAGGAAGGCACAGCTACGGCTCCACAACCCCACAGAATGCACAAAGCATTTCCCACCCGTGCCCAGCCCACCCCAGGGGCCTCCTCTACTGCCTGAGTAAGAGAAGCTGAGGAGTGTGCTCAGACACTGAAGTCCTGCCCACCCACACTGCTGAATTGTTAGCTTGCACCCTGCTCAGTTTTTAACTACTCCAGGGAGCTGTTTCCAAGACAAACTCATGGCCTGGTTTTGGCTCTCTTTTATTTAGCCTTTATAGCTGTAAGTGCTGTCACTACCAGTCTGGATGAACACAGCTACAAACACCAGACCAGCAGACAGGAGGGTTGCTGAGACCAGAGCACAGATGTGCACACACAGATCCCCCCACACCTCCCAGCCACACAGGCTGGAAACTGCAGTTGAAACTGTCATGGTTTTGGAGAGTGTGGGGAGGTCCCTGCAAGAGGGTGATGGGATGAGGATCAGGAATGGGGTAGGTACCCTGGCCTTATACTCACGGGCATTGTCTGGCTGCCATGGAGTGCGTGGATTGCTGCCTGAGCCTCTGTGTGAGATGAGAACTTTACAAAAGCACAGCCTGGAAAGGGACAGAAAGAGCACAGGAGATTGCAGTGACAGGGTTGCTGTGAAAGTGCCATCACGCAAGAGACAGTGTCTGTATCTCAGGTAAGGCAAAGGAAAGCCACCCCAAGGAAGCAGGGAACAAAAAGGATGACTCATCCCAAGTCCTCTATCCTGGAAAAAAGAGGAAGGGTCTCAAATTATTACTTCAATGATATACTCTACAGATGATGTCACCATCTCCACCCTTGTCCCTGATTGCCTCTCCCCCAAAGTCTCTATGCCAGAGCTCAGGGTGTGCTTTGACAATGCTCTCAGGCACAGGGTGGGATTGTTGGGTGTCCTGTGCAGGGACAAGAGTTGGACTTGATCATCCTTGTGGGTCCCTTCCAACTCAGCACATTCTGTGATTCTGTGGGCTCCTAATTGTGGGTACAACATTTCAACTTGCAGAGCCAGACTGACAGAACAGGCTCACAGTGATCCTGGTAGCTCAGCTGCTCATCGAGCTCTGCTTCCCCTCCTTTTTCCTCGGTCTCTGCCCACCTTCCCCAGCCCTTCCTGGCAGCAGATCCTCTCCCTGCCCTGCTCCCTGTGCCGGGCTGTGCTGTGGGTTCCCACAAAAGGGGCAGTGGGGGAAGAAGTGCCCCAGTGGAGAGGAGGCCCGGGCAGTGAGGCTGGGGAGCACTCCCTGCAGAGCAGGGAGGAGGGAAGGGCAGCACACACAGAGGGGTTCACACCTTTGCTGTTCCCATCAGGTCCGCGGAGCACCGTACACTCATCAATGACCCCAAATGGTTCAAAGAGCCGGAGCACGTCATCCTCAGACTGCTGCTTATTTAACATGCCCACAAAGAGCTTCCTGTCCCCTAGGGGCAAACACAGAAACATCAACCTTCTATGAGGCTCACAGTCCAGAGCAGGAGAGGGACACTTATGCACAAAACAGCCTAAAGTTTAAAACATGCCTGGCATGGAAATGGTTTGCTGTTGGCTGAAATGCTTCCAGGGGTGAGTGTGCAGGGTCCCACCCACACCTCACACCTGCAAAGGTTTCTGTGGCTTCCCCTACCCTACCAGCCCCAACAGAAAACAAAAGATTAATAATTCCCTTTTATTCATTAGCCTTTTTTCTTTGAATAATCCTACACAAATGATAATAAGAAAAACTGTCTGGGCAATTGTGCTCTTATTGATCAGCATGTGAAATCCAAGAGGTACCTTTGGAAATACAGCACACCAACCCAGGCAGGCTAATAAATTCCAGGACTTTGACTTCTGTTTCCTTTTCCTTCTCTCCAACATCACTGTTTCCTCAGCTGCCATGTAATTAAGCATCTTAGTTTCCATTTGCCCTTGCCCACCCCAGCCTAACCAGCTGTCTCCTAAGGCCTGGAATAAACCCTGGCATCCTGGGTTGCAATCTGCATCACCACAGGATCACCCAAATACCAGACAGTTTGGTGAAGGCCAACAAACACCTCCATGGTTTCTGCTCACCCCTCTCCAGTGGCATTTTGTACCCATGTCAGAGAGCTGGAAGGGTGTCCAACTCAGAGTCCCTCTGGTTTCCTCCTCAGAAGAGAGAAGTGAGGATTATGGTTTTCTTGGGATGGGGAAGTGTGAAGGCAAGAAAGGTGCAGGGTGCCCCCACAAGTACCCATAGGGGCTCATCACACTTCCTGGTGCCGTCCAGTCAAGCACAAACACAGCAGGGGTTGGGGCAACATCCTCCACAGGCTGATGTGAACAGCTATTAAAATGCCCCAGCATTACAATCCCAGCCCAATGTCCATTTTTGCAAGGAAATAGTTGTGCCAACTGGTGAGTCAACCCTCCCTCCCTGCCCCAGACACGCTTGGGGAGACACAACCCACAGGAGGGGACGTGTCGGGATGTGGCAAGAGAGGATTCCTTATTGTCAGCGACAGGATGAGAGGGGCTGGCTGCAGACACACCAATGCAACGTGACACACATCAGGGGGAATAGCAAGGAAGCTGCTCTCTGTTTGGGAGTGCAGTGACCTGGAAAACAACAGGTCTTGGAGCTACAGCAGCAGAACAGGCTGCAGGGGTGGTGGTGTGTACACATGGCAGGAATGGATGGCACTTCACACAGCCACAGTGCCACCAAACCTGCCCCTGCCCCTTCCTTGCTCCCCAGTGCTCAGGGGACAGGGGACAGTTCCCACCCAGGTGGGTGAACAAGCTGCCAAGCTGCCAATCCAGTGCCCTCGAGCTTCTGTGAGCTCCCAAACAGGGCTGCTCCCCCAACTCTAACCAGGCTGCCTCATCCCTGCCCAGCCCTTTCACCCGAGCTCTGCCATCACCTCAGCCAAAGCTGTTGGTCTCGAACCAGCCCATTCCCAGGGCTCTGCTGCAGGTCACCAGCTCCTCCAGCTCTTCCAGCTCCTCCAGCTCCCCAGCAGGGATTTCTGCAGCACTGGAACATGTCCCCTTCCCTACTCAGAGCAGCACATCCTCCTCCTGCTGTTTTCCCTCCACTTTCCCTACAGCTCCTGGTTTTCACCCTCTGATTGGCAATTTCCCATGCAGTCCAGCAACCAAGAAAATCGACTCTGATCTCTGACTGTTGAGTTCCCATGGAAACATGCTCTGGGCACAGCCAGCCACCCACCCAGGCAGCAGGAGGTGGGCCAGCACAGAGCGCTCTGCTGATGGGGGTACAAGCCAAGAGGCCAAGAGAGAGAGAGGAGAGCACACAAACCCTGGACACAGCTCCTCTAAGCCCAGTGGATTCAGGTCATCTGGCCAACAGCTGTCAGCAGCAAGGATCAGGGAGAGAGGGGAAGCCTGCTGAAGCCACTGGGAAAGCAGCAAATCTCCTTGGATATGCAGAGAGCTTCCTTGTCTCCAGGCAGTACTGATGGGCTCGGGCTGGCTGTCATTCCACATCACTGCAGCACAAAGCTCTGGGTCTCACATGGAGCAGACAAGCTCCTCTGCCCCCTCACCCCATCCCCTCCTGGCACTCCCAGGCTCACATCACAGGCATAAGGGAAAGAAGGAAAAAGCTGGCAATGCCTGCCCCAGAATCACGGGTCCCACTCTGATCTCATACAAGCAGGAACTTTTTAGTCATGAATTCCTTCTGCAGGGTACAGTAACACTGAGCATCCAGATAACCCCACACAGCTCCTGCAAGGCTGGGCCAAAACTGCCCCTTTGGCACAAAAATTAGCATCTCTTAGACCAGGAGACAGATTCTGGTGCTCTAACTTCAGGTACTTAATTCAAGGTGCTTAATTTGAGAAATGTCAGTCCCTGGAGAGTATAAAAGAGGTTCCCTTCAAGGATAATGCAGAGCAGTGCCTCACTGATGCATGCAGCTACTCCCTTGATAAATTCCTAGTCCAAGCAGCTCTGCCCTGCCCCAAATCCTTCTTTTACCTCCTGCCAGTGTGGGGCTATTCCTGCAGGGAATGGCTCTTCCCGTATCTGCAAAGTTGCTCATCCACTTCCCTGACAAATGGAGCATCATGACAGAAACATTTGGAAAGAGCAACCTGATCCAGGCAAACACAGGGTGCTGTCTTGATGCTGCTTCTGCCTCAGGAAAAAAACCCAGTTTGCCATGGATCCTGTGGGAGCTGTTTGCTTTTCAGCCCTGCAGGGAGGAGGCTGCAGAGAGACAGGTGTGCAGACTGCAAAGGCTGCTGCTCTCCAGGGCCTTGTCCATGGGAGGCAGAGTTGATGTTCTGACATTTGCAATCATTAGAGAATGTGGCACTTTTCATAAGCTTAGAGGTCTCAGAGTGCAGTGCCTTCACCAAAAGCTTGCTTCCAAATCAACACCCTGTTTTTCAACCTGTTTCAGCTCCCCCTGACAGAGGAACTGAGGCATCAGAGATGTTACACCCCAACACTTGTTACCAGGTAGCTGTGTATAGAAGAGTCCCCACCAGCACAAGACACTCTGCAGAAATGACCTCAGCCTAGTGCTGGACACCAGAGACTCCAGACTTGCCCTCATCAGAGACACAAAGCTAAGAAAATAAAGCTGCAGTGGTTGGTCATTTCACAGCATGGATTGTATTTGGTCTGATTTTACTGCTGTTGTGTGAGGACTTAATGCAGAAGGGCAGTGGTGCTGGAGAAAAACCAAAAGCTACAGATTCTATTTGGAAAAATGATCTATCTGACTTAAATAATTTTTTTTTAAAAAGGAGGATCACACAACCATGAATACACACATTCATATAAAATATTATTAAATATATCTCACGTTCCTGACAAGGCAATTATTGAAAGTCACTGCAAACTGTTTGGAAGTGACCTCTTAAAATTTAAGGTAAAAGCCTTCTAAATCTAAATACCACATGCAGGACATGCTGTCCCACGGCACAAACAGCACCACATAAATCCTCCTAAACTAAACTGCTCTCAGGGGCAGCACCAACAGAGCAAGGCATGGAGAGGCAGATGTAGGAATGGAGAGAAAATGAGAAGAAATGTATCAGTAAGACAAGGAAAAGCAGCAAAATGAGTTAATGGATTAGGAAAGGGCTGGAGTTGTGAACCGTCTCCACCTGGAGGAGGCATTTGAGCTGCTGAGCTCCCCATTAAATTAACAGAATCTCTGTTCCCAGTCTTCCAGCTCTGAACTCGTGGATGCTGCTCTGTCCAAGCTGGTCCCCTGCAGGCTCACAGCACCTCCCTCTTAGGATCCTTCCCCTTCAGACATTATTTCCCCATCATGTGATCTTTCCTGCAACAGCACTGTGGCCTCCACAGCGTGATGGGGCTGCTGCAGGACGGGGATGGGGAGGCTGAGGTGGCTCAGCAGCACTGGGGGAGGCAGGGGAGAGAGCTGCAGGCAGGAGGGTCAGCTGTGGAGCAGCGAGCTGAGCACCTGACAAAGCCAGTGCTGCTGCAGGGAAATGGCTTTTATGGGGCTGGTCAGGTGTGCCAGTGCAGAAAGGTCTTTCCAACAGTTCCCACCCTCCAGGAGCCCCAGTGCCACACACCACAGGGCAGGTCTGCCTCAGAAACATCCTGCCAGGATAATGGTACCCTCAAGGAACTGGGAAGGAGAGTGGAGTGGCAGCCCCATTGTCACCCCTGGGCCTTGGGGTGCTGTCAGCTGTGTCCAGCTGGAGCCTGTCCCAGGCTCTCCTCCTGCCCCCCAGATCTCTGCTACACACAAACATCTCCTCATGCAGGGTGCAGGAAGAGGAAGGCAGGGTTGGGACCCTTCTCTTTGCCTGGTCCCACTCACAAGCACAAAGCCAGCAAAGGAGAAACAAGGAGAGATGACAACTACCTCCACGGCTCTCGCTGTCCGCGGGTTTCACTTGGATCGGGCGCGCCATCTGCAATGAGAGAGAAGTGCAGAGAGTTAGAGCTTGGCCCACCTGCTCAGCACATACTGCTGGTGCCAGTGGCATCAGGGTGCCCCTTTGTGCCTGCTGTGCAGAGGAGGAGGGTGGCAGAAGGGAACCAAGACATTGTGATGGCAACCAGCACCCTTGGAGAAGGGATCACTTTTCAAAGAGAAACCTGGCACCTTTCCCTGTGATTCTGCTTGCCTGAGACAACACCTCTCCTAGAAATGCTCACCATGCAGAAACCTCTGCTTCCTCAGGTGCAGCAAGTGGCAAAGGAAGGACTCTAAGGAAGCAGTGACTAGAGCCTGAACAGGGGTTATGGTGGTGTAAGGTGAGACTATGCCTGGAAGCTCTTCCTGTGTCTGCCCTGACTCAGTGCAGGCATGGCCACCTCACCTTATTGAGACACTTTCCTTGCAGGAGGAAGAAAGACTGGCCCTGACCTTGGCTAGAAGAAGCACAGCAGGCAGGCATGTTGTGTTTCCCCTTTCCCAACCCTCAGAGACAGAGCTCTGTGCACCAGAGTGGCTGTGGAGAAGGGCAGTGCTGCTCGCAAGCAACATCTCTGGCCCTCAGGGACAATACTCAGGTTGAAAGTGGCAAAACTTCTCTCGTGTGGGTGTGGAGAAGAGCTTTTTACCTCCCTTGCAGCCATTAGTGTCATCAGCAATAATCCAAGCACAAACAACAAGCCTGAAGGGTGGCTTAGATCACGTGATATGGGGCCTCTCCAGGTAAGACAGAAGTAGCTGCACTAAGGAACACACAGCTTTAACTGTCTGACTTGCAAAGTAGGGCAAAACTCTCCTCTGCTGGCAGGTCTGCATGTCCTGTGCTGCCTAGAGAGGTGACTGGCAGGCTGCAGCCTCCTCCCCAGCCTGCAGGATCCAGCTGTGCCAGAATCTCCTGCTCCAAACGGTGCCCAGGGCAGATTTCCACACTCACAGCACATCTCACTCCAAGCCTCTCAGCACCATCCACAGAGGCTGACAGTGACCTGGGGCAGTGACACTCAAACCAAAAACCAATCAGAGTATCAATGGTGAGGCCTCCACACAAGCTGCAGGTCCAGGCACAGTCTGTCCCCCCTCTTAGGAAACACCCTCAGGAAAAACAGGAACAAAACAGAAAACGAATTCAAGCCATAAAAGTCACCAGATGAAATGTTTTAGAAGCCAGCAGGCAATATGTGGAAGGCTGTCAGTCTCCAGGTGGTGGCTCAGCCAGACTGGCCAGAAAACAGAGGTAGAACCCATGTTTACAACAGCTGGAAGAAATCTGTGAAGTAACTTTGCAGTTCACAGGACAGAGATGCCAACCAGAAGGTGACAGGTTGGCAAGGCCATGGCACAGCCAGAGCCTGGCAGCTGGACATGGAGGGTGCTGTGGCAGCTGGGGGCTGGGGGCTGGCTCCCAGGGGCAGGGGATGCTCAGGCAGGATGAACAGAAGTGGGACCAGCCCCACAACCCACCCAGCAGGACCTCCTCAAGGAGCCATCCAGGGCTGCTTGGCAGAGCCAGGGACAGGCTGGCAGGCCCCAGAGGAAGGCCAAGCAGCTGCCAGGCACCTTCCCAGGCAGCAGTGTCAGCTCCACCTCCACCTCCCAGGACTTGCTGCATCATTCAGGGAAGAGGGAGAGGCTGCAGGTCCTTTTCCCACCCTGGATGAGCTGAGTGGATTTCCAGAGCTCCTGATACCCTGCTGCACTGCCATGTGGCCCCAGCACTGGCAGCACTGGCACTCACCACCCTCCAGGCTGCTGCTCCCCCCAGGAGCTGCCAAGGACCTGGCATCTCTTTCACGAGCTGAGTGGGACGTGGGACAGGGATTCTGAAGTGTGCAGTCAGAGATTGTTCCACAAAGCCTCCGATTTCCTTGCTGAGAGGCAGAGGCTCCTCTTGCTGCTCACAGTCCCTGGCAATGTGCCTGTGTGAGCTGAGGCTGGCAGTGCCCTGGGAGCAGGCTGGGGGGAGAGGGCAGGCAGCCCAGATGTGTGCACAGCCAAGAGGGGCAGCTGGCCACGTCACTCCCCACTGCCCCCACAGCACTGAGGAAGAGTTTTGTCTCCACCCAGGATGGAAACCCAGAGCTAAACTGAACTGATGGGGAGGGAGACAGAGGGACAGACTCGGGTCTCAGCCTCGGAGAGGAGCAAAGCCATTTGGGGGTGGGAGGGGCAGGAGGCATGGTGTGGGAGCCCAGAGCCAGTGGGCACACACATCACCCCCTCCAGCACCACCCACCGGGGCTGCTGGGGCTGAGGGTGAGGAGGGATGGGGAGACCGGGGGGAGGTGAAGTACCTGAGGCCATCTCCCTGTCCCCTCCCCCAGCAGGGCTGTCACTCCAGCTCCCAGCACCTTGGATAAAGGATGGGTTGTCATGGAAACGGTTATTCACCACATGGAACCTGACATTTGCGGTTGCCATGGAAACCAGCTCTTGGGGGCATTCCCTCTGCTTTGCACAAAAGAGACATTTTGATATGATCTCTGGGGAGGGGGCCCCCTCAACCCATCTGTCCATCCCCATCCTTCCCCCCATCCCAGAGACCTCACTCCTGGGCCTCCCCCTGGGGTGCTGAGCCAGGGCTGGCCCCACTGAGCCTGCCATGGGGGGCACACGCACCCCCCAGGGCCACAGACCCCGGGGGGGTGGCACAGACCCCAAGCAGGGCACAGCTCCAGGCACTGGCCATGGAGATGCTGCTGCCAGCACAGCGATGTGGGTCACTGCTGGTGCACATCTGGAAGCAGCATCTGGCTGTGGCCACACGGGGAAGCTGCACTGCCCAGGGCCAGACCGAGCCCCCACATCTGCAGCCACAGCTCCTCTCCTGCTGCCTGAGACAGCACCTTCAGCAGGCACAGCAAGATTTCCCCTCTGCCCACGTCAGACCAAGCTCTTGGTCAAGGCCTGCCCATTTCCAGAGGCCTTGCCAGCTCCAGTGACTTTGAGAGACACCCACCATCCTGAGGTTGGGTCTCTGGGCTGGTCTTCATCCGTTCTGGAAGATATGGGTAAAGAGAACAAAACAAGATGCAAGAAATTTTCCAGATGCTGGGGCTTGGAGAAGAGCAGCAGGATTCTCTGCCAGGTTCTTCCTGAAACAGGAGGTCTCCCAAGTGAGGGAGAGGCAGGAATGGTTCTCCTTGCAGAGAAATGGACATCCAGAGGCTTCCAAAACCAGCACACCACCACCTTAATCCTTCTGAGTCCCATGTTGCCATCAAAGATGAGCAAACCATCAAAGGCCTCTCAAGAAGAGGGAGCCCACAGCTGTTTAAACTCAACCACAAAGGTCTCAAGGCCTTGAGAAGCCTGTGGGGTCCTAAACTTTGTATGCAGGTCTCAGACACAGAGCTCTGTCCCCTACAGGAACTCAACATGCAGAAAGGGTGGTCAAGCTTTACCTCCTCCATCTGAGGGAGAAAGAGAGTAAGGGGACAGCAGGGAGGACCTGCCTCTGGGCTTACACAGCAAGCTCTGGAAGTACAAATTCTTCTGGCCTCCAGTCATCACCTGAGGCTGCACAATAATCAGAGAACACACCTAAATAGGAAAGCCTTATTTGTACATGCCCAGCTGGGGCCAGAATGCAGCAGTCGGGATGTGCCTGCCAAAAATTCCAAGTGCAGAGCAGAAGCACATGCACTGACATGCATGCCTGTACCACACAAGAGCACAAGCACACATGTGGCATGGAAACCTTGAGCAAATGATTTATGAGCCTGCACCTGCCTTGCTGGCTGAGCTGTGTTTTACTTGCTAAATTATTCAGCTGAGCTTTATTAGTCTTCATTTCTTAAGAATACCACATTAATATTGAGCACATGCTGCCAGGACACCACAGGCCAAATGTCCCCCACCCTGAGTCCCTCACACTTCACACTCCTCCTTCCCTAATGACAGTCCAAGAGCTGTCAGCCCCACAACCCACTGGACTCAAGAAATCTCCTGGAGCCCCCTGCAGCAGTGGGCACCAGATGGGCAGCACATGGGAGGGGGCAAAGCTCCCACGGCCCCTCTGAAGCTTCCCCCTCACATTTGCCCTCCTGGCTGGACCTTCCCTTTCCAAACACAGCTCACACAGACTGTCTTTCTCTGCCTGGATCACTCTCCCTGTCACAAGCCCACAGCCTTTGTTGGCTCGCTGTCTTGGGGGCTACTGGTGGGAAGCAACTGGCCAGCCAGATGGGGGCACAAAGCCATCCTGACTCTGGAGCCTCACACTCCACAAAGCACAGCAGCCACATGTCCCACACAGCCCTCAGGGAGCAGTGAGGAGACACCCATGGCCAGAGAGCCACTGCAGCCCAGAGGAGTCCAGAGGCTTCCAGGGAAGAGGCAAAGCTCAGAGGCCTTGCTGGCAAGTGTCTGCGTTACATCCCACCCCATGCCCAGTATTTGCTCAGCAAATACTCAATAAAAGTTGGGAACAATGCTCTGTTTTGGCTTCCTCCCTGCTTTTGAGGAAATGCTCCCCACCTTTGTAGCACTTCTGGGATCAAGGATGTCGGGAAAATTCCTGGCCCTCCAAAACTCAGAGAAAGCTTTGCTATTGGTTTCACTAAGGACAAAATGAATTATTTCACTCACCACACCCCAAAAAAGGACTTCTGGAGGTGAATTTGCTCCCCACATTTGCATCAATACCCAGCATGGGCTGTCAGTCACCTCAGCAGTCTGGTACCCTCTTCTTCAAGGAGAAGCAGTGACTCCAGACATTGCTTCCTCAGCTTTCAAACTGCAAAAGCTGGAGAGAAGGAAAAAGCCCCCTGGGACAGCAGGGCAAGCCTTTCTATTAATTAAGAGTAAGTGATGTAAAATAGCCCCCTAGGTGCAATGCAGGGGAACCTCACAGTGTTAAGAGGGTCAGAGGCAGAGCATGAAACACACAATGCAGGCTGGCTCCCCTGGGATGTCAGGAACCAAAAGGCATCCAAGGCCATTGGCAGAATTAGGTCCTGGGCTCTTATGTTTTACAAATTCTGAGCTGGTTCTCTTCTGGCCAGTTAAAAATGCCCTGCCTGAATGACCATAATCACTCCTAGCTGGGCAGAGCACATAAATATCAAAGCTAATTTGCTTATTTGGATTCTGTTTCTGATGGGGAATGCAAGCAGGAATGGCCTGGTGCCAGTCTCAAAGCCTGAGTATCCTACTTGCATCTTTGCCACCTCAGTGTACCTCAGTCCTATCCAGGAGGGCCATCCCTCCCTGAGGAAGGGGAGTTGTCCCACAAACAGCAGCAACATCAGTACCAAACACTGCT
This sequence comes from Sakesphorus luctuosus, assembly GCA_013396695.1. Lineage (NCBI taxonomy): Eukaryota > Metazoa > Chordata > Aves > Passeriformes > Thamnophilidae > Sakesphorus > Sakesphorus luctuosus. Next base: position 939,511 of record VWZD01006798.1, on the reverse strand, counting down.
CTGGCACAGCTCTAAGGGCTGCTCATGAATTCACCTCATTCAACCCCATTATGAAGGAAACAAGGATAACCTGAGTGCTGAGTTGCAGGTGGGGGAATTGAGGCATGTGGGATGAAGATTGTGCCCAAAGTCTGTGGCAGAAGCAAAATGGGAAGCCCAGAGTCCAACCCACACAGCTCCTGCCTGCATGGCCAAGGCTGTGTCTTTTTGCATGACCAAGGAAGACTGTTCAAGGACCTCACCCCACTGATTTGTGCCACCAAGAAGATTATTCATTAAGCTCATAACTCCTCTCACAGGTTAATTTGGGAGGCATTTTCCCCATCCCCAGCACACCGGGCACATCAGACATTATGCCCCATCCCTACTGAAGCTGAGTGCCCACAGGAATCAGTCAGCAGGTGTCTGAGCAGCCACAACACACATGGAGCAGTGCTTTGCCTCTTGCATTCTCTGTTGCACGATGCTCCTTCTCCTGTAATGCAGTCAGACACCCTTGCCCTCACTGTAGCCAGTTCTGCTCTGGGAGGAAGGCAAGAAACCTTAACACCATGACTCAGAAAGCCACTGGATCCCCCTGGTACCTCCAGGGAAGTGACAGCACCACGACTGGGCAGGAACACCAGAGCAGCAGCAGGGAGGTCCACCCAGTGTGGCAATTCCAGCTCCTGTTTTAGGACCATAGAATCGTTTGGGCTGGGGAAAAAAAATCATTAAAATCATGTACATAAGTGTGTGGCAGACACACCTGAGTGCAGCCCCTCACAACTCCAGGATCAGTCAATCTGCCCTCATGGGGCTCCCTGCTTGATGTTTCAGAGCACTGCAGGGCACTGCATTAAGGACAACGCTATCTGCCTTCCCAGCTGCCCTGATCTCTTCTTGTCACTTGTGATTAGTGCCACTGAAGGTCAAAAGAGCTCTTTTAGGTGAGAAGAGGAAAGTGCCACCTTTCTCAAATCCTTTTCTAGAGGTGCTAGGGCAAGTTCCTTCGAGACGCAAGAGGAAAAAAAAATCCTGGGCCAAATTCAGGCAAGTACCTTTCTGGTTTCCAGGGGGCTTTATAGCAGTGCAGAGAAGAGTAGTGTGTGGCTCCAAACTTCCTCCTGCTCCTCCCCACTGTGGCAAGACAGGGCTGACTGAAAACCCAAAAAACTCCTCTGGCAAGTTCATCAAGACCACAAGAGATCATTCTCCAGAAAACCACAAGCCTGAGGGCCCTGGCATGGCTGGATGCTCAAGCCCACAGTCATGCATCAGCTGCAGCATTTTGTTTCAGCACAGACAGAGACTTGCCCAAGGAGGCCCCTGTCACAAAAGTCCCTTCCAGCAAGGTGGGAACAGCTTAGCAGGCCTAAAAAAAGCAGGGAAAAGCTGTATGTGAGATGGGTCACGGAGTTACTATGAGCAAGTAGAAAAAGCTGCAGAGGGAAAAGCTGGGAGCAATGTCACACTCAGCTGGCTTTGTTCTTTCTGCTAGGCTGGTTGGAGAAGACACTCCATACCCAGTGAGCATCCCCAGGTGCTTCTCTGCACAAACTGGAGCTCCATGGACCCAGCAAACTGGGGGAGGGCAGAGTGAGGGCAGAAGGTGTCTGAGCTGATGCCACAGCAGGTCTGAAGAGCCTGCAAAGGCCTCCCATGGCTGTGCTGGCAGGTTAACAGGCTGCCATCATTCTGGGCCTGCCATCTGGGGGCATCACCAGCCCCTCAGTGCCCCCAGCCCCTCTGCCCCATGGCAGGGTAATGACAGTGGCCAGCAAAGGCATCTCTGCCATGCAGCAGGACCCTCTGCCTGCACACAGACTGGCTGCACCAGTTCCCTTGGCAACCATTTCCATGAACAGGCTGAGTGGAGCAAAACCTGCAGCAATAATGACCTGCCCAGGGGAAAATGCACAGAAAATGGGCCCATGCCCCAGTGCCACAGTAGGACTCTCCTGAGCCATTTCTGGGCTGAACAGCAGAAGTTATGGCTGTATTAGATAAGCTTTTCCCTTTCAGGGGTGCTGACAGACTGGCAGACAGTCAAAACTCACCTGGAGAAGGTCCTCAGGGATCTAAGGTGGGTAGTTAGCCCTGCCTTGACTGGGATTTGACCAGAAGCCCCCGAGGCCCCTCCCACCATAAGTTACTCTATGATCCTGTCTATATCCATATCCACAAACACTCCTGGGCTGGCACACACCCCAGATGACCCCGAGGAGATGGGAATGTGGAGCCTGGCTCAGAAGGGTGGCTGCCTTTGCAAAGACAAAAGGTGTGTGTGGGTTGGGACCAGGTGCCTGTGTGTCCCCAGACACAGGGAAGGAGCTCAGCAGGGAACACACCAGCTCTTGGGAGACCAAAGCTCTGCTGCAGGGACATGTGAGGTCCCAGCCGTGCAAAGGGCAGGAACTTGGAGAAAGGCAGACCCTTCCTGCACAGGACAGAGCATGTGGGAATGGGTGCTCAGCTTTAATTTTATTATCCTTCCAATTCCACGGGCTACAGGAGCCAATGTCTGCCTTGGAAGATTGCTCTTCCCTGGCCTCTTCCCTGCTGGCACTTCACTGGGCAGCTGCCTTGCCACATGATCTTCTCAGCCCCTTAAGCCAAACCTTCACCAGCACAAGTGTTTGCAATTCTCTCTGCAGGGAACAGGCATTTCTGCTGCTTCTTTAGCCCAGAACCACCTTCATGTTCTGGTGCTGCCACTCCAGTGGGGCAGCCCTGGCACGCTCTCTGTGGCTCTCAGGAATTTGCCAATATTGTCTATCAAACCTGCAGGATGGACACGAGAAAAACTCCACCCTGTCCTGCCCTGCCCAAAGGTTCAAGCTGCAAAGATGAACAACTGGGGCCCAGATCCAGCCCCCAGCCAAACTTTTGGGCCACCTACTCCACTCCTCAGCACATCCCCCAGCTTTGCCAGCTGCAATACCCTGCAGAGTTCACTTGAGGAAACTTCCAGAAATACTGGTCTTCACACCAGGACTTGTACAAATGAGAGGGGAGGGAAGAACGAGATGCTTTGACCTCTCTACCAAAGCCCCTCCAGTCACCTGTGCCCCCCTATATCATCCCTGTGCATCCTGACAGATGGCCCAAGAGAGCCCTTGCTCCTGGCAGCACAGGAGACAGCCCACTCACAGGGGTGCCCTCTGCTCAAGCTCTGCTGGGTCTCTGCCCTAATCCTTGTGCCCAACCATCTGAGTGAGTGAGTGAGTGCTGCAGCATCTCAGCCCCTGGTGCACTCCCAGAGTCTCTCTCTGCTCTCATGCTGCTGCTCTCTGTAATTTTCCACTCCTGTGTCCCTGCATCCATGAGTTCTCCCTATGGCATAGCCACATTTCAGTACCCCCATAACTGCTCTTAAACAGCCCATGTTCCCAGCTTGGACTAGTACCAATTTCTGCCACTTACCTGCCTACCTTTCAGCAAGCCCTTCTTTGTTTTGTACAGAAATAAAACTAACTGTACCTTGCCAGAAGAATTACTTTTTTAAACCTCCCCCCTTCACTTCCTCCTTCTATTCTTCCTCTTCTGCAGGAGCAATTTTATGTAATTTGCAACTGTCTGGCTGCAAATGAAAAGAAACATAAAGCGTTTCTGCGAAATATTGAAAAGCTGGATGCTTTTCCCTCAAATTTCACTTAGCAAGAGGCTTTAACTTGCTGTGTGATCACTGTATGTCATTAATAACCTCTCCAATTCCTTTCAGAACTCAGCAAAGTGAAGGCACAATCACGAATCAAAGGCATGGGTTACAGAGATGTAATATCATCTCATCGAGCCAGGGAGGAGGAATGTGCCAGTGAGTGGGGAGAAGGTGAAACACTACACTGCTAAGCTGGCTGGCAGCTGAAGAGGACTCTAGATTTAGGAAGAAGTGTTAAGGGCCTGATTTCCTCTCTGCTTTTCAGCTTGGAAGATTTTGGCCTCTGTTCAGCCCACATGGGCTGTGTGTCTCTCCCCAAGTGCTGTGCACTGAGGCCACAGAGGGAGCTGCTTTCTATTTGTTCCCCAGGCACATCCATCTCCACCCCTGACAGGCTCAAAAGACTAAACAAACTGTTCACTGGGACTGAGTCAGGCTCAGTTGCACAGCCCCCAGGGAGGAGAACTGGGCAAGACAAAACGGGATGTGTGCACAGAGCAGAGCAGAGTACAGGGCAGGAGGAGGTGGTGCTGGGCAGGGAACTGGCCACGGTGCTGGTGCTGCCTGTGCCCTGCATGATGAACAGAGTGCCATGTGCCTGCCCCTGGTACCAACAGGGCAATGGGCAAACCCACCTGAGCTTCACAAGCCACACAGTCCACATCACACAGTGTGGAAACACCTGCCCTGCCTGGGCACTCCTCCTGCCCACCCACCCGACACAGACACTTGGCATCCTTTTAAGCTCCTCAGAGCCTGGGTGGTAACACACTTCTGCTAATTCACCAAGGCTTCACTTCACCTCTCTGTTCTAGGGAGCTCCATCCTCCCTTTCCCAAAGGAATACTCACACATTTGTTACTTCCAGACTGCACTGACAACAATTCAGCTGCTCTGAGAGCAGCACGGGGGCTCTGGATAACACAACACACAACTGACTGTACAGGTGAGACTGGCTGGGTCACCATCCCTGGAGGGATTTAAAGGACATGTAGATGTGGCACTTAGGGATGTGGTTTGGTGGACTTGGAAGTGCTGTGTTAATGGTAGGATTCAACAGTCTCAGAGGTCTTTTCCAATCTAAATGATTCTGTGATGTTATGACAGTCTTGTTGCTTTACACCCTGAGCACACTCGGCCATACAAAAGGGTGTAAAATCCAAAATCCTGTCTACCTTGGGAAAAGGAGCTCAGCCTTACTGTCAAAAAATTGGGGTTTTAGAGTTTAAATTCCTGTTAGTTACCATACATCCAACAGCCCTCAATTTAAAAACCAAAAAGAATTTTGATCTCACAGAAGGAGAACTCGCCAGAAATGCCACAGGAGCAAAGAGAGATCATGGTGATTCCTACTGACTTATATGGAAAGCCTAAAACATAACTATAAACATAAAACCTCAGGAAAGCTACACTGCACTCATGGACCTGCAGGAACAATGTGTGTACATTCTTACATGGGCTGACACCACTGGCATCACAGCTGGAGGGTCAAAGCAACACCTCAGTGGGCCCAGACCTGTGTGACAGACTTGGAAGAGAACCCAGAAGTCCTGCCCCAGCCACCTGATCACAGCCTAAGGACCCCTCAGAAACCACACCAAAGCATTGCCACAAATCTGTCCTTACCAAACCCTCAGTCCAGACCAAGAAAGGAATTTGTCTCTATTCAGGTTCATGAGCTGTTCAGGTCAACCACTGCTCTCTGCACTGAGACCAGCACAGGAAGGTATTTGGGTTCTTGTGGCATCTGTGCCAGTTTGGCAGCACAACAGCAAGTGCAGGATTAACACAAGATCCTTCCTATGCCAGTGTGATCCCTTGCTGTCTCTAAATGTGCTGATGCTTGGTCATGCATTCAGGTGACTGTTTGTGTCACCCTACACTGATGTCACATCCCCTTCAACTTTCCTGCTGCTATTGCTCTGTGCAACAAAGAGATGGAGCAGGGGTAAAACGAACAAGAAATCACTTGTTTACCAGACTACAGCCCATCTACTGAAATCTCAATGGTGTGGTCCAGTTATTCTGTTCCCTGCCCTGTGCCCAAGCCCTGGCTGTATTTCTGGTGATAGGCTTTGCCACAGAATTCATCAGGAGATGATCTAGATGTGATTGTACAGAGACGAAATTTTACGGCCTTGTTCCCAAAATAGGGAAGCAAATACCCAGCACTCCTGTCCATGATTCATTTCAGGAGTATTCTTTGTGATCAGCTGGGTCAGAGGGATCCAGGGGATGCCACACAGACACAGCAAACCAGGGCTGGAAGCTGAGGCCACTCAGCCCACATCCATGCCCAGATCGACTCTGTGGGCATCAAGATGAAGGTCTGTCTCATTCTGGTAGTTACCATCCCTAAATAACACTAAAATGATCACAGAGAGAGGGAATCGTGACTTCTTGGTCATTGAGGGACTTAACAAAAGGGAAACTAAATGTGATGAGGTGCTGCATTGACAGCCTGAAAACAGACAGCTCCAAACGCAGCACAGCTCATCCTCATCCTAATCCTGCAACACAATTACACCACATTGCTCATTAACTGTCTCCAGACAAATACGTTCAAAAGTACTCTCCTAGCAGACTTCTTACTCTTCCCAGGCAGTTTCTTACACCTCCCTTATCATAAAAAGCCTTTAGATCACCACATCACAGATAAACTGCTGCTTCAAACACTGCTCCATGCAGCACTCTATAACCACTGAGGGCTCAGACAGCAGAGAACATGGAGAAACATGCAACAAATTCCCCATGTGGAACTGTAGCAAAACTGAGATTGCCTTGAATCCACCAAGCCTCACATGAATAACCTTTCAAGGACCCTCTGCAGGGACTAGCTAGAGATGTGTCTGACTTCCCCATGGCATTAACAGCATTGTTAATTCCTTACGACTCCTCCACCCCTTGCCTTGTTCTCAGAGGCTCTGTCAGTCCTGCCCTGGACCAACACACACACCAGCTGACAATGCTTTAGTCCAAAAAAGCTGACCAGTTTCTCATCACACAAAAATAACTCAAACTGATTTGGGCACCTGCTTATTTGGACTCTCCCCCCTGACCATCCTGAGATAAAGATCCTGTTAAGTTGTAATTAAGTCACATGCATCTTCCAGCACTCAAATGCCAGCACAGGCCCATGCAAAAAGGGAGCAGAGATAAAGGAATAAAGAAAAGGATGTGTGAGTGTGGAGGTCTTGAGGGCAGCTGGCAGAGACCAGGGAAGCTCTGTGGATCTGTATGGGTTAAAGAGGAAATGTTATGGATAAGAATTCCTAACCCCTCTCCAGAGACCCCTGGTTTACATTAATTATTCTGCTGCCTTGAGCACACAGGGCCTCCTGTGAGCTTCTCTCTAAAAGTACCCAGCTCCTCCTCCTACTCACCTCCAAATGAATCCTTTCAACGTGCCTCATCAACCCCCTCAGCACAGCAAGGGAAGTGCCCAGTCAAAGCTCCTAAATCATACCCAGGTGGGAACAGCAACAATTCACAACTCCTTTCAGCTCACCAGCAGGTCCCAGGGAGGCAGAGGAAAGTGGGGACCTGCTCCACAGTGCCTGGTCCCCTGCAATCCCCACTGCACTTTGCTCCCAAGGCCAGCTGTGGAGTGAGCAGGACCCAGGAACAGCCCACAGCCAGTTCAGCAGTCCTGGTCTCACCCACATAACCCATTTCTCTTCCAAACAATGGGATGTGGCAAGTGTGGTATTTTTCTGATCCAACTGAGACTGCACTAGGAGTCTGTCCAGGCACCCTGCAGGGCAATGGCACAGTAGAAGCAGATGCACCAGGAGGTTCTACACACCTGGAAAAACAGTCTGGTATCTTGTCCTGTCTTGTGGGAGCTTTCCAGCACACCCACTGTGCAGGCTGTGCCCATGTCCTCCACCCCAAAGCCCCCAGCCCCACAGTGACAGGGACAAACAGCTGAAGAAGGTGACATTTCCCACCACAGAGAGCCAAGAGCAGCACAGGAACAGGCCTGGCCAGGGCTACATGAGGCAGCCTTGGCCAGGTGGAGAAAAAAGCAGCAGCTCTGTGAAAAGCAGTGCTGTGCTTCCACTCCCATATCCCTGTTCTAATCCCCAAAACACACCCCTCCTTCACAAGCAGGAAAATTAACCTAAGCCACTCCCCACCCTTGCTCCCTCCCCTGCCAATCCCCACTGGCCTGTCCGTGGCATCAACTCCAGACAGGATTCACCAGGACTGACTTACCCCTGGCAAAGTCTTCTGTTCGTGCAGCGCTGTCTGGGCTTTGATGGCAGAGTCTCTGGCACAGTATGTGAGGAATGCACAACCTGCAGAGGGTACAGAGAGTGGCAAGTTAGACAGGCAATTGCAGATGCACATCAACACAAACGTTACGTAATTCGGATGTGTCTAAGGCTCCAGGGAAAAAGACAAAGGAACAATGTGAAAGGGCTTGCAGGCCCCATCCAAGGTCTGTTAAGTCCTGAGAAAGGGTCCCAGTGAATCAACTAGGTTTGACACAGGTGTTGAACAAGGTGAGACACAACAGGAATGCAAAAGGAAAGCTGATGTGGTCTGTGGCAGAAACAGTCCAAAAGACAGGGATCAGAGGAGAGGCAAGGACCAGTGTGATTATTGATCTAAAACAAACAAACAAAAAGAAACAAAAAAGCAAGGAAAGAGGAAAAGTGCCTGGGATTTTGGGCTCAGATTCACGAATCATGGAGAGTTATAGAAGGAGAGGCCTGGCCTTCTGTGCACAAACACACCCCAACATACACACACATGACAAGGGAAATCCAGAGAGCAGCAAAGCATGATGCATTCTTCAAGGGCCAACTTAAGAGGCAAGATGAAAAGCACAAAGGAAAGGCCAGATCCTGACATTCTAAGTCAAGATATGACTCAACATCTTAGCTGAATACTGGAGCCAGGGGAGGAGGGGAGGAATTGTAGCCCCTCCGGGAAGAAGAGGGATCATCTTTGGGTGCTCCGATGCTAAGAATAATCAAATGAAACTAAGCAAAGGAAAAATCTGGCTGGTTATCAAGAAACATTTCCTAGCAGAAAGAGATTTATTAGACTGTAGAATGATCTCCCCAGGGAAGTGCCTGAAGCTCCATCACTTGAGTTGTTTCAGATGAGGATGGGCAAAGCACTGGAGAATAGACTCGAACGCTACGATGCATCTGACCCCCTCACTCACCCCCCTCCTATTGGCAGTGGCATTTCACATCCTAAGCAAAGGCAGGACACGTCCCTTTGGCTGCTGCTAAACGTCCCTGTCTACCCTGGGGCTGCAGATGGCCCAGAGAGGCCTGTTTTGCTGCTTCTTGTGCCTGGCTTGGGGTACTCTAAAGCTGCTTCAGCTCTCCGTGGATCCAAAGGTGGATGTGGGACAGGGACCGACTGGACCTCTCCTCTCCTCCCCAGTGAGCCACAAGAGCAATCCCAACCCATGGCCACATGATTATCCTGTTCTTCCATCCCTACTCCAGTGAGTTGCTGCAGCTGAGCAAATCACATTTGTCCTCACACCTCTTGCTAGGGAATAAAAAAAACCCCTCCATAAACAGCATACAAGCACTAGAAATCTGTAAGAGATAATTAAAGCTCCTTATTGCCCAGGGTTTGAACCAAGAATTCTGCACCAAAGTCAAACGTGGGATCAACAGATAATTTAAGAAATGCAGCAAAGGCCAGGAAGGAGGCAGGTGAGCACTGCTCTGCTTCCACTCTCCCCCACAGACTGCTCTGAGATCAAGCCTCAAGAGCACCTCTGTAACCAGAGAGCAGATTTCTCACAGACTTGAAGGCCTGGTCAAAGAAGACCCCAACACAAGTGCCTGCCTAATCCCACCTGCTGCTCCAGTCTGCTGCTTTGCAAGTCCCACGAGACCCATTCTAAGATAATCGAGGTCAGGTTTAGCACACAAAATGCTGAAGTCAGGAGCTGGGAATAAGCAACTTATCCAGTAAGAGCTTCAGTGCATTGGTACTATGTCCACAATGAAGACACTATCCTTGCCTCAAAAAACTAAGGATGGGAGGGGAGTTAAGCCTACTAGAAGCTATCTGCTGAGTTAAGCATGCAAACCCCACCCTCAAGGCCCAAATTCCAGTGCTCAGGAATGTCAAAACTGAGGTAATGTGCACTGTCAGGCTCAAAAACCTCAATCAGTGGGAGGAAAAGGGAAAAACGAGGATTGGACAAAGCACATCATTTAGTGGGGATAAAGGAGAGACCCTCCTCACACAGGGAGAGAGTTATTTTGCAAGGCACTGTCATCATGCCAGGTCAGGATTTATAAAGCTCAGCAACCACCAGGACCAATCTGAAAAAGTGCCATGAGTCCCCTCCCTGGAGTCCTCTGGTCTTTCTCTTCCCTACAGCAAAGGCAGCCCATAACACTGTTTATCCTTTCAGTGCCCAGGTATCGGTACCAAGAGGGCAGCAGCTTTTGGAGACAGAAACATCCTGAAATGTGGGGCCTGGAGATGCCTCAAACTTCAGTCCAAGGGCAATCCTCGCCACTGCTCTGCTTTGCAAGGATATGGATATTTGCTCAACAGTATCCAGCTTGTACTCCTTCCCCTCACTCAAGCATGAAATAGCGCTTGGGCAAGCTCTAACAACAGGCTTGTCTTGGCTGGACAGGGCCAAGCAAGCCTAAAGGCACAGGACAGCCTGGCCCACACTCCACGTCTTTAAGCTATGAGGACATTCATCTCACTCATTTCAATCTCATTCTTACTTCCCCACTGGCAAGAACCTGGAAGGCTGTGCTGGCTGTGGAAAGGAGGGAGCTAAAGATGTCAGCTACATGTTTTAGAAAACATCATTACTGTCTTCTACAGCCAGGTCTTGTGGAGGAAGGATGCAGGAGCTCTTTTCTTTACAAAGCACCGGTCAGAGACACAGGAAAGGGTTTGGCAGAAACACTACACTTGAAGCCAAATTGTGTAAACAAATATTTGAGGAAAAGAAACTTCTTCCTGAAGAGATATTATCTCTTGCACACTAATTCTTCAGCTACTCCCTAGGATTCTGCTTACCACGCCTTTCATGGGTTGTTTGGACTCCTAAAACTTTGAGCTTGGCAGAGTCACCCAAGGATCTGCTCAGCAGTGAAGAGACATCCACAGGGGTGCAGAGGAGCCTGTCACTCCCACCAGGGTTTCTCACCTCCACATGTCCTGCTTTAGTTAACAGCCACCTCACACTGACAGGCCTGTGCCCCTCGGGCACTCCTAACACCCGGTCAGTTGTGCCCCCTTAGCCACAGGACGTGGTGTTGAGAAGTGCTCAGGGTGTTAAGAAGTGTTGGCCTGGAAGGTCCTGGGTGGTGCCAGCAACCCACATCAGCACAGGCACACACAACAGCACCCAGAGCACTGCCTGTAAAGCTCATCTGCAAGAGCTCCAGGAATCATAAATTAAGTTTTATGATTCTGTATTACACTGTTTGTAGATTGTAGATAGTGATTCTGCTTGTAGAAACACTATGCTGATCTAATAATAAATTCTGTGCTATATTAATCATAAAATTCTGTTAAGAAAATGAAGGTTTAAGTCAAAAAATTTTAAGTTTAAGCTTTAAGCTTTTGACTATGACTTATTGCCATTATCACTGTGCCAAGAATCCCTAAAAGAACCCCTAAAAAATCCCTAAAAAATCCCTAAAAGAATCCCTAAAAGAATCCCTAAAAGAACCCCTGTGTCCCACCATTGTTGGTGATACCATCCCAATTCCATGGGATCCAGGGGGGTTTCCAGCTCCATAAAAGCAGAACCCAGCCTAGTTCCACTTGCAAGAGATTGCAGAAAAAAATATATATATTCTATGCCTGATCCTCCCTACAAACCACACATTAACTCTGGAATTTACAGTCTCTTCAGATCCTAAACATTACTACCACACATCAGCAGCCTAAAGCCTTGAGCAGGAAAAGGCTGCCAGTCTGTACAAGAGAGAGACCTCCGGATTCTGCTCAGCATCAGAAATCACATCAAACACTTCAGCAGGGCAGTCATGGAGTCAGTGGGGAGCTCATCTACACACCTGCAGAAGCTGAGTCAAAACTCAGCTGCCAGCAGGGCAAGTTGAGGCTGGGGATGCTGTTGTGTCCTTGCCCTCTGGAAAAGCCACCCATCTGTCCCACACCATCCATTCATCCTCACACCTGCGGGAGGGCTGCTCCTGCCCCTGCCAAACATTCCCCTGCAGCTCAGTTTAGTGCCTCACACTCCTGAGTCTCTCCACTTTCCTCACCATGAGCACTCCTAGGAATCCCATCCAGCTGACACTTGGGAAGGAACTGCCTTCTGACTATTCCCAGAACACAAGGCCAAAACCTTCCTCTTGACTCTCCCTACTCAGTCTCCTCTGACCATTCCAAAATGGAATGGAGGTGTTCAAATCCTTCCCTGCTCTTCCCATGAAAACACCAGCTTTGAGACAAACACCACCATTAACATGCAAATGTATCTGTGATTAACATAAATAGAAAAACTGCCTCATGAATAACAGTGGGCTGGAATAGCATCAACTACCAGCAGACAGGTTGCTGAGACACGACTAGTCAGGTACTAACAAAACCATTTCATAACTGAGCTCATGTTTCTAAATCTGTAAGATCTCCCTCTGCCTCCACCAAATTCATCCATTCCCAGCATCTGTACAGGACCATCCCAGCCAGTTCCTGGACACCACAGTCCAACTCATACCCTCCTGCCCCTGGCATGCCTTTTCCACCTTTTTTCGCTCCTGGGAGCAGAGGTGGCTGCTCAGCTCCATGTCAAGCTGTAAGGGAATACAAGAGGACCTGCTGGGTTTCACCAGCATTGCTGGCTTCTCATATAACTGCTTCCTCCCATTTGGGGAAAGAAGGGGAAAAAGCAGATGGAAGCTGCATGTGAGCTGTCAGTTGGATCTCACTGCACATCAGGGAACATGGGGAGAAAAAACTGAGTCTGCTGTTACAACTGCCCCAGAAAGGCTATGGCTTCTGTACAGCACAGGAATGAGCTCTTCAGGTTTACCAAAGTGTGCCCTGATCAGTGCCTGTGACAGTCCTCCAGGCCACTGCAGCTCCTGGGCAAGGCCTGGCACCCTCCAGGTCTGCTGATGGCAGTGGCTCCTCACCAGTGGCCTTGCACAGAGCCCAAGCGAATGCAGCCAAAGCTGGTAAGATGGGATTGGAAGGCAGGGGTCAGAGTGGGCTGGACTCTGGGTTTAATTCCCTCCCTGCATGTTAATGCCCCCTCCACATCCCTGTGAAGGAATGACTCCTATGGAAAGGTGTATTGCCTATTCTCAAAACAGGCTGAGGATCTACATGCAAACCCCTGCCAGGAAGGAAGGAATCCCAACCTCTCACTTCGTATAGAACAGGACAAGGAGGGGCAGAGGGAACTGAAGGTGTGTAGAAACAACTGTGCAAGGGCCACCAGAGAACTGACACATCTCAACAGCCTTTTCTGGGCAGAACAGAGCACCTGTTCTGGCCACAACAACCCCTGACCCACAACACCTGCAGCCACACACAAAAAAATGTCAAAACCAAAAGGATGTACTTATTTTGCTGCAGAAATCTTGCATTTAACAGCAAGTTAATATCCCACATGTCTGGCTAATACCACTGTTCCCCCTTCTAATTTCCATACCTAAGCAGATCCCTAGAACTTGTCTCCTGCCTGGAAGTTGATCTCAGACCACGCAGCCTATATTTGAGATGTCACCTGAAATGAAATGCACAACTGCCTTTTGCCTTGGGCCCATTCTCCCCCTTCCTGGGTTTGAAACCTTGCAACTCACTGGCAGCAGGTTTGGATGCAGCTCCTTGCACACAGAGACACATGGCATTCTTGTTCTTAGGTCACAACCAGACACACTTCTTCAGCAAAATTCAAGTCAGCCCAGCCCCCACAGGCTTCAATGAGGAAGTGTTTTCCTTTTGTGCTGGAGTTAGATTTGGCCTTTTGTTTAAAAATAAGCTTGTTTTTCTCTTGTCCTCCTTCCTCTCTATTCAGCCTAGAATGGTCCCCGTTACCAAGGCACTCAGTTTTCCTTACCTTTCCTCCTAAATCTGAGGCATCAGGACCGAAGGTGCCACACACCCTCCAGCACGCACCAACACACGGCCCATCACGGATCGTTTTAGGGCACAGCGGCCCAGGCTGAGCCCCGAGAGCTTTCAGGGTACTTACTGTGGGTTCCCTGCAGGTTGCTCTGCCCGTGCCAGGGAGTGGGGCTGCCATCACCCCCTCGGATCTTACAGCAAACAACTCAGAGTTGCCGTTCCTGGCTGGAGCGGTGCTGTCACAGGACCCCGAGCACCTGCCGGGGTGGGGTAGAGCCGCTCCACCGAAGGGAGCCGACACCCCGAGCGCCTCAAACACAACAACGAGAGCGGCTAAAGGAGCCTGCTCAAACTTTTCAGCATCCACTGAAGGTCCTCCAGCGAGGGAAAACCCCTTCATCGCCCCATCCTGCCGCCAGCCAGGCCCCTCATCTACCCCAAAGGGCACGGGCAGGAGCGAGTGCGCGGCCGGTATTCTTTGTTGCGCGGCTTTTCGAACCGCAGCGCCTTCCCCGTGTCGGGGCCGGGGGGGGAGCCCCGCACAGCGCACCGAAGGGACCCGCGGCAGCCCCGTCGGTGCCTTCCCCGGGCCCCGGGGGGCTCCGCAGCGCTCCGGGGGGCTCTGCCCGTGGGCACCGAGGATGCGGACCTGCCCCTCGGCAGGAGGTCGCGATGGATGGGAAGGAGGGTGGGGGAAGAAGAGCACAGCACGCCACGGTGGGTCACGCGTGGAGCGGCCGCGGGCCCGCCGCCCCTTTGTGCGCGCCGCGCTCACCCTTGTGCATGCCGGTGTAGCGGTCCTTGAGCACCGTGAGCTCGTAGATCTTGCCGAACTGCTCGAAGAGCGGCTTGAGGTCCTTCTCCTCCAGGTTGCGGGGGATCTGCCCCACGAAGAGCTTGATGGCATCCAGGTCCTTCATGCTGTCGGGCTGCGCGGGGGGCTCCGCGCCGCCGCTGCTGCTCATGGGGGAGGCTCGGCGCGGCGGCTGCGGCGCTGGCGGGAGCGGCGGCGGCTGTCTCCTCGCCTCGCCCTCCGTGAGTCTGGCCATGCCCCCGCGCCCGGCGCGGCTGCGGGCGGGGGCGAGAGCGGGAGCGGGGCTGGGAGCGGGATGGGGATGGGATGGNGGCTGCCAAGGGAGCGCCGAGCAGCGAGACGCGACGCCCGCCCCCAGCTGCGTGTTTTAGGGCGAGGAGAGGGCAGAGCTCTGAGCGCCTCCGCATCCCGGTCAGAAATGAGTGTTTGCACCTGTTTTCTCAGTGTCTCCACAACCACGGGCTGGAGGCAAAGAGGTGGTTTAAAGCACGAAATTTTCTAACGCAGCCGTCGCCCGGTGGTGAGCACAGACATGAGCGCCAGAGCTGGAGGAGGCTCAGCTAGAATGGGAAGCGATTCGCGGCCCCAGGTCTACGACCCCGACAGGGCTCTGTGCCTCTGCCCTTCTAGGCAGAGTCCCCTTTCCTCCCAGCAGCTCAGCTCCCTCCTCACTGGGGCCTGGCCGAGGCGTTCCCAGCTCAGTCCTGTGTCGGGTGGTGCCAGATGGTCAGGAGCTGGTTGCACATCCATGTCGGAGCAGCCATTACTGCTGCCAGGATCAGATCCCAACCCCATGTGAGGATGTGGATTGCTCTCCCACTGGCTCTTCCAGGCGCTGTGAGGCAGCAGGGGAGGGATGTCAGCGCTCTAAGCAGCACGGCCCGGGTGGCCCAGGCTGTCTCACCTCTCTGCTGCACGGCTGGCACACCCGGCTGGTGCCAAGGCACAGCACATCCCAGGCTGTGCTCCACCGGGAGCAGCGGCGCTGCAGGGATGCTGCCCAAAGGCTGCTCTGCCGCCCACAGCCTGCATCTCCCACGGAGCCTTTCCTCTGCAGCGTGCACAGCTTCTGTCGTCACACCGTGCATTTTAGCCTGTCATCCTGCCCTGGTGTCCCTGAAGATGAAAACGCTTCTGTGCCCTCGTGCTGGGGGCGGGAGGAAGGGCGTGCTGGCTGGATTGTTTGCAGAGGGAGCCGTGGCACAGCCAGGTGCTCAGCTCCACTGAGCGTGCCAGGCCTGAGGCTCTGCAAAGAACTGTGGTGCAGGAACAGCCTGGCCTCCCTTCCCCTTGCTCAGTCTCTCTGCTAAGAGGTTTCTGCCATCCCTCACTACTCCTGCCCTGGATCCTGCAAAGGGAGGGCAGCAGTGAGTGTAGAGGTGACCCTGCTATCCAGCACACATAGCGAGGGTGACAACAGCCCCACACACAATTCAGCAGGTTCTTGCCTGCTCCCCAAGGGACATCCTTGCTCCTACCCTGTCCCCACAGTGCCCCACATACCAGCTCACCTCTCAGAGCACTGCCTTGAACCCTACCCAATCTGTTAGGCGTGGTTTTAGCCAGGAAGGCAGAAGGATGACTCCAGGTCCCTGCAACAGGAGGTATGTGCAGCAGGTTTCAATCTGGAGAGCTGTGCAGGAAAGGTAAGGAAAAAGGAGGGCTGTTATCAGGAGTGTCGAATGTTACAGAGCTGAGGGAAGAACTGAATACTGGTCATGTATGAGCACCCACCTGGCTCCCAGGCTAAAGTCATGGCAACAATGTCAGAAACAGAGGTACGTGCTGGCCCTCAGGAGGGAGGCACTGTGGTTTCATTCCACTTTGCTCTTGAGCTCAGCAGAGAATCTCTACCCTTTTCCAAGCTGCAGTGCTGTATCCTTCTTTCTCCAGCACTGGCTGTTGTCCCCACCTGTGTGTGGAGGTGCCAGAACACTTACTCAGGGCCAGCAGATGCAAGAGCCTGCAATTTGCACCCAGGCTTTTCACAGAAATGGAATCCCAAAGGCCTGCAGCTTTTTGCAGCCTGGTCTGAACCCAGGGGTCACTGCAAACTGTCTCAAGACTCTTGCTGCAGACTTGTCTTGTGTTTGAGAATGGTACCTCTCCTAAAATTTACCCTAAAAGCCCGCCATATCTCCTCACACTGGTCAAACTTTCTGTTTATGTATCTTGCAGAGACCACCAGGATTCTGCCATCTCTTTGGAAGCCACAGATGCATCAGCTGGGAAGCCTATGGCAAGTCAAGCTGTTCTCATTCTTAACAGCTGCAAACAGATAAGGCACTCTTAAAAACAAGAAATCTTTATCACAACAGCAGCAATCCCCACCTTGGATGAATCATGCCTAAGCAAGTCATGTTTTGAAGCACCTTTCCATGCCTAGCCTGCTTTTTCACATCAGCTGCTGCAGCACAAGCTGCTCTCGACTTGTATTACAGCTTGAGGGACCCAGTGCCTCAGGTAGAAAATGTCTATTTGGAAGGAAAGATATATCCAGTATCTTCTGGAGTCCATGAATGGACATATTATAATCACCCCAACTGCAGCAGAGAACAACAGACATGAAAACACTGTTGGTAAATTAAAAACAGAACAGCTGTCAATCGGCACCTGGAGTTTACAGAGCCAGACAGAGAATTATAGACCAGAGTAACAGGATTAAGGGGTAGATAAAAGATAGTTATAGCACTAAGACAGAGAAAAAGGGAAATGACAGGTCACCTTTGCAGATGAAGAAGGAACATGTTGCAGCTGTCACGGAGGAGTCTACGCAAGAGTGCCAGAAGGAGCACAGCAGAGCTCAGCTGCACAATTCCCAGAGGGTGAAAGAATAGATTCTGCCCAAACCTGAGATGCTGCTTCAAAAAGAACTGCTAAAAGAAAACCACATTGTGTGCCCAGGAAGTTTCTCTTCTTCAAAGGGACATTTGCTAGCAAGAAACACCCAAAATGCTTTCTTTACACATACCTATACTTTCCTGGTTTCTTGTGGCGTACGAGTATTTGGATTTAGACAGGAGCAGTTTAAGGTAAAAGGTGAAGAGGTCCAGTCTAGAGGCCCAAATTTGAGAAGGACCCAAAGGATGCAGGAAGAGCAAGATATATTTGCATTAGGAGCCCTGCCCAATCCTTCCAGCTCCTAAAGGCATGATGGAATGGAGGAAATACAAGCTGGACCTCTGAATTTCCACATCACCTAGGAGACAGCACTAAAGGCACAAAATCCTCACTGCAGACTAGGAAAAAAAAAAGGAAGAAAATACCCAAAATTATCTTCTTTCAAGGATCCTTCAAACAGTCTGCCTTCCCTTACCTATCTGCTCCCCAGGCAGGGTAGCCAAAGGGCTAGTTAAGACAGATCTGGCAGAAAATATCCAAGCAAGTTCATTCGGGAAAGTTCATTCCTGTAATGTGATTGCTTCTGGTCTGGAGCAAAAGATTCTGCAGCCAGATTGCCATCCTAAGAGAAAAACACCCTCTCTGTCAAAGGATATAACTTGCCATAAACTTTTGTCCTCTCATGTCAACAAAGATCTTGCTGTTTAGATTTCACTGGATCTGTTTTACCACCCAATTTAAGATTAGGGGGTTTTTAACATTTGAACTTTGCAAAAACCCAAAAAATTAACTAAGTTTTAAGGCTTGTGGATTTTGTGACTGGAAGTTGTTTATAACAGTGGTAAATTGGAATTGAATATCAAAGATACCAGGTATCTTTCTGGTCAAGAGCAGCTGTTCTTTGAGGATTGATTAAAAAAAGAGGCAACAAAAACCCCCTTGCTGCCCATTAGACAAAAAGTTTGGTTTGTTTCCAAACTGTCTTCCAATGCACGTGAAAGAATGTGACACCTGACTAGAGAATAGCTGAACTCCAGATTAAAGGAGAATGCCTCCACCACCAAACCTACTCATCTCCACCCCTGCTGCAAGCAGCTCCAGCACTGAGCCCTTCAAAACATTTTGGAGCAGTTTTACGAGGAAAGATTGTTTTTTTCTCCTGCTGTCTCTAGTGAAAGGCTGACCCAGCAGTGACAAATCCATCCTCTAGAAAGAGCATTTTCAATTCAGTGCTCCACCCCACATCTTCCACACATCTCTGAGCTGTTACAGCCCCAGCAGCTCTAAAGAGCAAGGGCCTTTGTACCTCCTACTTCACCAAGGTGCTGTAAGTGTCAGATATATTTAAGAGCATGAAGCATTCAGATACTATGGAAACCAGGGCAAGAGAAAACCCAAAAATAGATGGAAGACGCAAGCTGTTGTAAAGTCTGGAAAAGTCTTGCTGAGGAAGGCTGTGCTTGCTGCAGCTGATCACAGAGTGGGATCCATTTAGAGCTCAAGCATAAAATATCCTCTCTCCACTCTCTCCATAGT
This sequence comes from Sakesphorus luctuosus, assembly GCA_013396695.1. Taxonomy (NCBI): domain Eukaryota; kingdom Metazoa; phylum Chordata; class Aves; order Passeriformes; family Thamnophilidae; genus Sakesphorus; species Sakesphorus luctuosus. The sequence continues at coordinate 920,624 of VWZD01006798.1, read as the reverse complement.
TTGTCATTTTTCTCTGCGGATATTCTTTAACTTCCCCTCTATTTAACAGGACTCCTAATTACCAGTTCCTTTGAATGATTCACATTCTAGTGTGCCCTTCCCATGACCTGGAGCTGCCTGACTGCTTCTGTATAGCAGGAGTATTTGGGAATACATCATGAGAAAAAACACTACAGAGCACTCTCCTTCTAAAAGGGAAATCCAACAGCAACCTACAGAGAAGGGTGCCTGAAAAACAGTTGAGGTGGCAGCCTGTGAAACACTGTGCCTCTCCTTCTCATAATGCAAACACCTGTGTTGTGCATATTCAACCTCTACAGACAAACCAGTTGCTAAAGTAGAATAATCCCTTCATTCAAAGAAGAACCAGAATAGCATGTGGAGGAAACACAGAGGGTGCCAAATGAGGTATACAAACCATCTTACTCAATAGTCAACCAAATGGAAGTCAGTAACATATGGAGACCACTCAAAGTACTCCACAAAGTAGACAGAAGCCATCTAGCTCTGGAAAGGTGGGTGGTGGGCATGTCCCTCACCACAGACCTCAAGTCTGCTTGAGACCAGAAGTGTTGAAGTCTCACTTCACAGGTGCTTATTACAAGCTCCTTATTGAAAACAGGAGTCTCTGGTCTTCTCAGCATGGCCACCACGTCAGTGAGGAAGCCCCATCAACGTGAGGAAAAGGCTCCAGATAAGAATCCTTGTCTTTATACATCAGTGCATCCAAGGAAAAATAAACAGATGGAAGGTGTCTAAGATTCTTCATCTTATAATTTCTTGACAGCAGCATCAATCTTGGGAATGATCTCCAGCTCGTTCCACTGTTCTGTGGACAGGGCAATCCCTAGAAACAGCAGCAGGAGAGGCTTCAGAGGGGTAAGCATGAAGTAGCACACCTGACTGGCTCCTTCAGACTTGCTGGAGAAGGGAGAGCTGGACTCTGAGGCAGGGGCACAGCCCAGAAACAGAAGCAGCCTTCTAAGCATAGCAGTTGTGCCAGCACTTCAGCAAGTACTCAATCCTATCACACAAGCACCACCTGAGAGAACCAGCTCAAATTGCCTTTCACTAGTCCCACAGGCCTTCATGGGCTATTCTCTAGTACAAATTCCCACTCACATGAGCTGGGAAGAAATTCTAGGAGAACTTCACTCTATCCAGCAGTTGACACCATCCTTTGAACTGCCCAAAGGAAATAATGCCAGCTCTAGCTCTGTTTAGTGTGCCTTAAACAATAAAGAACTGGATTCTTTTTTGAGATTCAGCAGAAATAAGGTCTTGATGTCCTGTCCCTCTCCCATACAAAACAGACACTGTAGTGAAATTGCTGCATGGGTTTCCAGTCAGATATTGTCAGCTTGTTCCTTGTGGCTTTGCTAAGAATCACATTAAAGAACTTGGGCCCAAGGTTTATTAAATTATCCAGATAAAGATCAGGGGTCAAGAACTCTTTAGAAAAGGAGAAGAGGTGGTATTTAAATGAGAAAACATTTCTTCATGATCTGTTTTAACTGACAGATCTTCTGTCTTACATCGTGGGTGTGACTGGCACGGCCCTTCCAAGGGGTCAGGCAGCTGTACCTTTCCTCTCCACTTTCAAACCACCCTCCTTGTCAGCATAGAACTCCCTGATGTTCAGCCACAGGGACCTTCCCCCTCCAAGCAGGACACTGACACAACGTGGTGACACAGAGCCTGCGTTAAACCCAGCCCTGCAAGGAGCTGCCCCTCCACCCTTAGGGCCTGGTGGGTCACCCCGGGTGACAGAGGGCTGTGATGGGACAGGGGATAAGGCAGACCACTCAGCTACAAAACCACTGTTACAACTAGAGGAGGTAGAGGAGAGGGCTGTATAAAGACAGTACATTCCTAGAGCAGATCTTTGCCCTCTGTATCCACTTCCCTCTTCACTGCCTTGTCCTAGAGGTTTTTACGTCACCTTTGAAGGTCTGGTCTTTGTTTTTTCAAGCTTTTCTCTGACTTAGAAGGCATTTCTTTCTTTTCTAGGAAGAGACATCACCAGTTTGAACAGTCCCCAGGAGCCACAGGCCTTTTCCCAGGCCCCACCTCAGCCTCCAAACGAGGCTGCGAGGGAACGGAGAGGGGCGAGCGCAGGAACAGATGGAGATGAGGATTCAATGCTTGTAATTTGAATAAACAGTTTAGTGTTCAAATGGTCACTTGGTAGTGACAGTGGCATAACAACCTCCATGAGCACACAGTGTTTTTCACAGTATCAAAGCTCTCTTGCATAGAAACTTTAATTGCTTCACATCAGCACAAACCCTTTGAATAAACAGGAATTTGCTCACCTCAAGGTGCTGGAATCGTGCTTGGGATCTGTAAATGTTTTCTGTCATACTGTTTTACTTTTGACTATACAAAAGGGATGAAGCTTTTATAAACACATGCATTTTCTCCCTTTCTGTAAAGGGATCTATTCCTCCAAATAATGCAAGGAGATTCCATTTTGTTGAGCTTCCATCAGCAAACAGTTCTCTGACAAATCTGTCCATCAAACCTACTCACTCACTTTATTTTTCCAAGGGAAGAAGAGACAAACAAATAAGAAAATGAAAAAATGTTAAAATACTTAAATATTATTACATTTATAGTCAAAAATATGTAAATCAACTGCACTGAATTTTCTATTAGCTTTTAAATATTCACCTCAATATACATTTGTTCTTTAGGGCACACAAGAGATAAATAATTGAGTTAACATTGCTAGATAAATCAAATCTTTTTCCTGAGCTGCAAATATTCCAGATTATAACCTTGAAGTTGCTATGCAATAACTACAAATGGAAACTAAACAGATCAAAGTGAGCAAGCAGGAGCCCACCCTTGAGTACCCAGAGGCCTAATTTACTGAGACAGAGTAGCAGCTTCATCATTTCAGATCAGTGAGTCAAGACTAAATGGCTCTGAAATGTAAAACCCAGCTTGGCCACGGGGAGCAGGAGAAGCCTGGGATTTGGGCTTGTGCTATGAACAACATGACAGTGCAAGATTTAAAACAAACAAAACACCCTCAAAACCAAGCCCCACAACAATTTTGGGCAGCTGTGGTTTTGAGTGTCGGAATAGATTGTGGTGACTCTTTCAGCCACAGACAGCGAGGTACCTAATTCCATGTTGGCTCCAGGACCTTCTCTGCACTGAGTACAAGAGTGGAGTTCAGATTGCACAGCAGTACTTAGCTCCTAACAATAAACCAACCTCTCTTATTTGGGAGGTGAATTACAATAGTCCAAACTACTTGCATAAAATCCCCACTAGTGCTCATGTAGGTGGGAGTGGACAGAAGGCATTAACAGCTTCAGTTAAACCCTCTTGGAAAACCATTTTTAGTGAGCTGCAGACTTTGGTAGCACCAGGACAACAGGTAAAGTCAGATAAATAGTAAAGAAAATGCTTTTCTGGCTATAAGCATCAACTGCTAGCCATTTGTGTGTATGTGGACATAAGATTTCCATGCTCTTCCTTACAGGCCAGGCAAACTCCTCACAAGAGGAGGAGAGGTAAGAATAAGGGCAACAAGAATCAGCTACACAGAGCTCATCTGCAGTGTTGTGGGGAACTTTTATTTTATCACAATGCCTGTTGTATTTCTGCCTTTGTGTGCTGTGTTGGTGTGGATCAGCACCAGCATCTATTTGCAAGCTTCTCTGTTAACTTATCAAAGAAAACAACAATGTGGAAATGGCAATGTGGGACCAAGTTCAATCCCAGGATGGGCACTGTGTTCCAGCTGTAAGGAAGCTGGAATTTTACTATCTCAGATTTCAGCATATATGTTTCAGTGCACATGCACTTTGATCAAAAGCAAGAACTCTCTATCTGTAGTAAAAACTGCTTCCTAAGGCAGCCAGTTAGAGATACACAAAATGCATCCAAAAGGATTATGGAATAAATTAACCTTGTGTGGGAGAGAGCAGTGTACTGTCCCAACTGCCCTTCAGGTTTTTAAAGTCTCATTAATCTTATCCATCTTTCTTTTAGGTTGTTGGCACTGCATCAGGAGTGTTTGCAGGTCATTGTTGAGAGCACATGGAGCTGAAGTGTTTTATTTAGTGCTACAGCCTTGACAGGGACACAACTGCAACCACACTGTGTTGCCTTGGTGGAAGTTTTTTGACTCTGAGCTTCTCATCTGGAAGACTAAGGGCTGACAGATTCCACTGGAACGAAGAATGTTCCAGGCCTGTTCTGTTCAGTCTTGCCCACTACTGGCAAATTTTGTATGCATCAATTCAAAGCTGAAGCAAGATTGCTAATAATTTTTTCTATTTTTCTCAGCAAAGTAAGGAGTGAGTTGTTATGAGGAAGGAACACCACCTTCCAAAGCTTAACACACCAGAAATGTATGATGCAGCTGGAGGACTCAAACTACTTCCAGGTACTCAGAACCTCCAGAGTTCTTCAGACAACCACTGTACCATGTATGTCCTAAACCTACCCAGCCCTGAGCATGCACATTCCCATGGCACAGCATTGGTGGTGTCTAAGGGCAGAGCATAAAAGCCAGTGGAGAACAACCAAGGTTTGTCTTCCAGGCACTCCAGCAACTTCTAAAGTCATTATAAATTCATTTGGCAAAGGAGTGTCGTCAACAGTTCATGCATGCAGGGAGACATATTTCAAATAAGGACTGAAAAGATCAGAAAAAGGCAGGTTTCCCTGTAGGGCTGGTATTTCAGGAGTGCTTGGCACCATGCCACCTGCTGCTATGAAGGGGAGCCGCTGACACCAGCATCTGTCCTGGAAAAGACAAGACCTTTTAAAGAACAAGCTGCTACATATTTAACGTAGCAGAAAGCACATCATGGGGTAAGGGTTCTCCAAGGAGACCATGGGGAAACAAACAAAGGTGCCTGGAAATCAGTGCTTTGGTGCCCATCCAAAGGCCAAGGCCTGTGACTGGTCCCAACAACCCCTTTTCTAACAAGCAGGTGCACAGCAGCTGTGTGCAGACAAGAATGCCCAGCTTGAATTTTCCTTGCATACCAAAGGGCTACACCTTCATTCAACCCCCCAGTAGCTTTTCAGGCCCTATAAAATATGCTATTTTAATTACAAGTAGTAGTTTAAATAAAAAAAAAGGTAGTCACTGTGGCTTGTGAAGAGACCTCATGTACATAGAATAGATTACAGGAAGGACTCAAACTTTGCTGGGTTATCTTCCAGAACTACAACTAGCCTAGGACTTGTGCTCAGTATCTTGATATATTTTCCAGGTTTGGGCTGCTCTTGCTCTTCTTACTGATGCAACCAGCTTGTTTAAGTACAGAGAACAGTGCAGAACACAATCCTGCAGCAGTTGGGACTACAGAACACCCCTCAAAAATCAAGCAAAGTTTAGCACAGAGTGGTGGCAGCTGTGAGCTGTTCAAGCACCATAAACTCCCAGAGTAACCAAGTACACAGCAAAACACATCCTGCAACAGAGACAGGAGAGAACCTGTCCTGGCAAGAACCCTAATACCAGAAACCCATCTTCATAATCTTTCCTCATCCTGGCAGGAGTCAGGATCACTCACAGTGCACCTCCTAAAAGGGGATGAGTTACTGCAGTCTAAACAAAATGCAAGAAGGTGCTTGTTTGCTTGCTCAGCACACCTCCATAGAGCCAGGCAGTGAACTTAAGGAAGAGGTACCATAAGGAAACATGCTAATTGCATTCACTTTAATTTGCATGTGCACTTTTTTTCTTTTAAACAACTGCTCCGAGTCCTTGTCTGTGGGCAAAGATAACACATCACTCTGTGGCTTCAGCTTCCAAGCTGGCTGTATGACACATGTCCATGAAGGTGTTGGACTTTGTTTTACACTCATAGAAGCTGCTCAGAATCAGACTGCAGGAATTGCTGGAGTGTCTGAGCCTCTCTCTCACCAAAATGCCAAGGAAAACAGACACGGTGCAAGTCAGGGGAAGAAGGTGAAGAAAAGCACTTAAAAGGTGCACAGGAGTTAAAATTTCATTTTCTTTATGCCTTCCTCCCCTCTATACAGTAGCAAAGAGGAGACAGAGGAAGAGAAATAGCAGGGTTCAATGGAAGGCAGAAGGTTCCTGATGGGCTCACCGATGGCTCAGTGCTGCTGGGTGGATGAGGACTTGTTGCTTCACTGCTGCTTGGTTTTAAGGGATAATCTCTGTATCATCTTGTAAAGGAGACCAAAGTGCTGGAAAAAGAAGGAAAAGAATTAACCATGGCTATACTAAACAGGCAGAAAACTTGGCAGAAGACTTAAAACAATACCCATGTGCAAATGCAGTACCTTGTTTGAATCATCCACCAGCACTCTCATCCTGAAGATGGAGTGGGATTGGATGAATTAGGAGGAATTATGACAACAAAGCCAGTTACTTCAAGTTGTACAGAAAAGGATGGCTTTCAGAAGTGTTTGTGCAGGTCTGTGAGTTACGCATGTCCTTGACTACAAGAAACAGCTCTAAAAAAACAGTTTTGCACTAGAATGGCAAGAGACTGCCTTCAGCACAGCCAACTGAAATACTCCAAGACATACATCACAACAGCCTGCCATTCTGGATAACTGCTTTGAGAGTGGGATGCTGTTATTGTTCCAGCTTTAGTGCAGGGACTGTGTGAACACCAGTTACTGCAGCTAACATGATTTCTAAGGAAAATAATCCCACTGTCTCCTGCTTCTCTTCTCTTACCTGCACTGCAACATAGGCAACGCCCAGGTAGGCTGCAATACAGACAGCAAGGAGCAGGTCAAAGATCGCTGGCTTGACCCTGTCATAAGGAAAGAACACATGGAATTGCTACAGCAGTTGCTGCCATGGAGTGAGAAAACAGCCCAACACACCCAAAGGAATTCCATACCTGTATGCGTTCATCACCTGTTTCAGCTGGTCATAGAAAACAAACTCGGGATCCCTGTGCAAAGAAGAAGTTTTTCAGATTCTGTTACACTCCTTGCCGTAAGGACAGCCCAGACCTGCCCCCAGGAACTCCACCCAACCAGAGACAGAGAAGCATGATCACCTCACATACTGACTTTGAGCTGATTTTAATCATCAGGTCTTCCTTTTCCCAAAACAAAGCCTAAGGGCACAATTCAGAGCACATGCTGTTCAGTGTCTCCAAGAGGCATGCAAAGGACTCCTCCCTGTGTTTGCTAAAACTGCTTCAGCCCAAGCAGGTAAGAGAGGGTGGAAGCTGCCTTTTTGCAATTAACCAAAGCTGTCTAGGGGACCTTAGTCTTTTCCTGTACTCAGATTGGGAACAGTGGAACTACAACAGTGAAAAAACAAGCTCTTCAGGCAGAGGGAGCTGTTGGGTCTTTACTGTACAGTGAGGAATGGTAAAGAGCTTTCTCTGGGAGAAGAGAGAGCATGAACCAAAACTGACAGAAGAGCAGAAAACACTAATCCCTTCCAGCTGCATGCCAAGAAACCAGAGAAGCTGCAGCTCAGAGACAAAATTCTTTAGAGGGGAAAGCCAGTTTGCATGCCCTGGCTGGTTCTTTCATCTCTTTTCTTACCGTTTGTCTGCCTTTACATGATGCTGCTTGACATCCTTCAGGTAGCGTCCCATGTAATATTCTAAGGTGTTGAGGAAGGTGCTGTCTTTATCAATCAGCTGGGCAGCCCTGGGCTGACTGCTCAGCCAGTCCATCACTGACTCCAGTTGCTCCTGCTGGATCTGCTGCAGAAAAATACCACCCAATAAAGAGAGTCAACCACACACATGCCAAGACAAGACCTCTCCCACACTCTTGACTCTTTATTCCCACAGGTTACCAAACCACACTGTGCTCACCATCTGATCTGTGAAGATCTGCATATCTGCAGGTGCTCCCTGCAAGGGAAAACAAAAATCAACCCAGGGTATTGGTGAGAACAAGCTTGGTTGGGCAGGACAAGTCTGGCCAGCATTGCATGGGGGGCAGCTCTTACCTTGTCTGTTAAATTGTAGATGACTCTTGTCAAAGCTTCAGCAATGATCCTTGTATTCCTGATCAGTGCTTTAGTGTCTATTCGTGCCCTAAAGAAAAAGAGGGGATTATGGACTTGCCAATGGCATCACCTTCCTCCAGAAACAACCCTTTTTACTGCATCAAGCAAGACCCTGAATCCAGAGCCCAGCTCCCAGTGTTTCTGTCACCTGTCCCCTGACCATCAGGCCAACACCAGCAGTGGTGAGGCCAATTTGGGTGTATGGGCTGGATTCAAACTGCAGCCCTCCTTGCCCAGGCCCCCCACCTCCTGTCCATGATGCTGTTGCGCAGACTGTCCCGGTGGCTCTCCAGGTGGGAGATGGTGAACGCCGGCAGGCGCCGGATGGCAAACCGCTCGTGCTCCCATGCCAGCATGTCCTCAGCCAAGTTAATCTTCTTGTGCACCATGGAAAACTTCACCTCTGGGAACTGGCTGGCAACAACCTGAGGGAAAGGACAAGCCATACAGGGGTGTCATGCTGCCCACTGCACTGTCCCATTGTGCATTGCCCTGTCTGCCTTAGACCCACTTTTGTGTTCCAGAAGGCAAATACACTTCCACCTGTAAGGGGCAGTTACTGCCACTATAAAGCTGGTTTCAATGTTTTAATGTCACTACAGGGTAGCATTTGCAAGCCACAAGGAAGTGCAGTGGAAAATGCAGCAGATCTACTCTGCTCCATTTGGTACTGTGGCACAAGGATTTGTCTGCCACTTCAAATCAAGTGACCATAAACAATACATGAAATATTTCAATGGCAAACCACTTCTTTACATCTGCCTCCCTCTCTTGGAGAGCTGCAGCTCCCCATATTAAGTCCCAAGTTCCCATGTACCCAAAATGCTTTTCATTACCATTTCCAGTTCTCTCAGAAATGCATGCTGCAAGGTCCCCTCCTTGGGAGGCTTTGAGACATGGAGATGAAGGCTATTCCCTCTGCCCAGAGTATCAAGGCAGAGAACAAATGCTACATTGTCCTGCAGCAGGCTGGAATCTGGAAGAGAAAAATCCAAACCTTTACTGCTATGTCCTGTGCTGGGATTTCCATATCAGAAAAACAAGGCTCACACACGGAGATTCTCACAGGAGGACTGATAATTAATAACAGGCATTTAACACAACTGTGTTAATATAGAACTTGCCACAGAACATGCTGGAATGTCAGCCCCTTACTCACCAGTGTGGTCCAAATTGTCTTCCAGCCACCTCTTAGTTCCTTGATAATTAAACTTGCCACCTCCAGATGCAAAGAACAGCAAGTTATACCTGCCCATCAAAGAAGCCAGAAAAGTGTTAGCATGCTGCATTCCAAGAACTCCTTTACTCAGTCTTGGAGGGCTGGTGAAATCACAACTGCTAGCACCTGACATCCAGGGCAAACTGTCCATTAACAAACACTTCCTATATGCCACATAGGCAGGTAACAGCAGGACAGAGTAAAAGGGGGAAGTTCCCAGCGCCTAAGGATGGAATCTACATCATTCCCTCCACTTGTCCCCAAGCTTGGGAAGAGCCACAGCAGAGAGAACAAAGGAAGGAGCTTGGCCAGCTGTACTCAGAGGGAAACAGAGCAAAGTGAAGGACTGTTTGTAACACCCTGCAGGTCTGGAGCAAAAGCCCATCTCATCTGTTCTCAGCCACACACATTTAAGCACAAACAGGGCAGTTTCTTACCCAGCATGGGTACGTCTGTAGGTGTAGAGCCGGGAGAACAGCCTGGCTAGTTCCAGCAGCACTGAGATGCCACTGCCATTGGAGTCAGCACCGTGTGACAGCCACTGCAGGACAAAGTGGGACAGAGACAAGGTGACAAACCTACACATGTACCAGAACAGCTTCAAGACAGTACACCACCATGCTCCACTTGTAACTGCCCCACATCCTTAAGGCCAAGAAAAGACACATAGGTAGAGGCCATATGGGAAAATAAGCAGGAAAAAAGAGCTGCAGGAAGAAAGAATACTCACTGGAGCCACTCCAAAAGAATCATAGTGGGCAACTATCACAACAGTGGGCAGGTCTTCTCCACCCAGCCCTGTTAGCCTTCCCTGTAGTGGAAAGAAAGCAGTGTCACTCCATGTCACCTCCTGTGTACCTGTACAAAGACAGCCCCTCCTACACACCTGCTGAGCCTGCCGTGGCCTCAGTTTGTGGACTCCAGATACTTACCTGGCTGAGACTCCCCTGACTTGCCCTATCAGTCCCAATGTCTGAGGAATTCCCAATAAAAGAAGTCATCCCACCAGTGTTGCCAGTTTGAATCCATGTACAACTCACCTCCACGCTGGGTATAAGCCAGTCATTGATAGCTTTGCTTTGGGCCCCACTGGTCACCATCTGGAAGCCATTGGCAGTTGCCGTGTGCAGCAGAACTAGAACAACAAAAGAAACCCCAAAATGCAACATACACCTTGGGGAGTTTCATGCCTTTATTTCCCTTGCTAACTGCACTTTGGAGTGACCAGCTTTAAACCATTTAAGCCCCCTCACTTGTCACTTGTGTTTATGCAATGACACAGAATCTTGGTGACCATGCATCTTCATTCTGTCCTAAAACAAAACCTTTTCTCCAGCAGTCCTAAATTTAATCATAAGCAGCACGTCAGTAAAACAGTCAAGTTATTTACAGGGGGATACATGGAAGCACCAAACCAAGTTGTGGTCAGACAAAAAGCTTCAGCATCTACCAACACACCATCATCACTTAACATCTTCAGTGTTGTTTATAACCTAGTTTTGATTTATATCTTACTTGCAACAGTGTGAAGCTGAGAACTTCATGCAACTATTTCCAAATAGAGTCAAGTAATACTCTCTTACGCCAGATTTTTCTTCCACTGACTCTCAAAACACTTTGACAAGGACAGAATAAACATGACCACAACAGAACACTGGTTCATGCTGCATATGACACAGCAGACTGCACCCAGGCCTGTCTTCCTCAAACTTTTCCCCTACTTGTTAGAACTCACCTTCTGCAGCTGAGGCAGAACCCTGTGATGCAGAAGCAGCCCGTGTTTGCTCATAGATAGACAGCAGCTCTTCATCTTCCACTGCAAAGTAGACTGGCACAATGGTTTCCATAGCGAGCATTTCTGGCTCTATCTCCATGAATTGCTGAGGATTTAAGTGAGACACAAACTTAGCATCTGCTAAACACAAAAGAGGGCAGGAAAATATTAACAACCAAAAGAGGGAGGTAAGTTTGAAAATAATTCAGAATACGATCTGCTGTGCATCACAACAGCAGCTTCCACTCCTGCAGCAACCCAAGCCTCTCCCAAATAAATCTCCCATGGGGAGAGAAAGAAAACTTTTTTTTTTTACCCTTACAACATCCTGTGGGACAGAAGAGATAGATCGTGGCAAGATGATCACCACAGCCCCAGCTGACTGGCGGAGAGCCTTCTGGTACTGCTCGTAGGAGAAATCCACCAGCCGCATCATGACGCAGCGGCGGCTCAGGACGTCCGCCTCGACCGTGCGCGCCTCGGTGTTGAGCACGGCGCTCCTGGTGCCTGGCAGCAGAGAACAGCAACACGGGGCCTGTCAGGCATTTCATCACATCCCCTCTGCTCCAGCCCAGCTCCTTCTCAGAACAGCCCTGCTGACAGTTTGATGAACTTCAGAGCAGCCAGGCCTGAAAAAAGTTAAGTTTGCCTCTTCCCCCTCGCCCAGGAAGGAGCAGAGAGCTGTGGGGTTTCCTTGCATCCATCAGAGTGACACCTCTGTGGCCATGTCCTGCCATACTCCCCTTATTCCAGCACTAGGCAGCCTCACTCACCTCCCATCTGCCTCCTCACACAACCACACAGGCTGTTTGCTCACCTGCACCTGATACCTGCAGACAGCAACACCTCTGGAGAGAGCCAGGCCTCTCCACAGCCTCCCACACCCCCAGCTGTAGGATCAGCCCTGCACGCAGAGGACGGAGGCCGTGCAGAGCCACCCTATGGAAGGACACCAGGACTCCCTGTGTCACCCAAAGGGCTGCTCTTGCTCACCCACAGGACGGGTCTCTGCAGCTGGGGAGGTGACAAATGAGCAGCCTGCTCCACACTGCTCACTCTCTGTCCTACTCTCAGTTTCAGCATATCAAATCCCCCACATGGAAGTGCAAGTCTTTGGGAGAACAGCAGTCCGTAGGTTTGCCAGCAGCTCCTGCATTCCCCAAGGGAGGACCAAAAGGACATCTCGTACAGAGAGGTTCAAATCCACCTCACAGTTCATAATGCTCCAAAATCAGTTTCTTCTTCTGTAACTCTGGTACCTGCATTGAGGATCTCACACCTTGGGTCCCCACACAGCCAGGGATGGAGCAAGATGCTCCAGAAGGCACCTCAGCCTCTGTCAAAGAAGCTTAACTTCAGTTTGGTCTCATCAAAGGCCACAGAATCACCTAAACAAAAAAAATCTGAACTTCCACTGCACAGATCACTGAGGGCCATACACCCATAAACACAGTCAAGGCATAATGTGAATTCTTCTCATGGAGCTCTGACAAACAATTATTAACAACACTCAATCAGAAAGAAAACAATGCAAAGGGAGGATAAACCCTCCCCCATTTCCAAAAGAATGCTGTTAAAAATAGCAATGTGTGGACCCAAAGTTCTGCTCCTCCAAACCTAAGCAGAGCAGACACAACAGAATTTTCTGACAGCACAGCAAGACAAGTTGATTTTCTGTAGTTTCTCTACAGAGAGCTGGTTAATCATAATTCATCTAAAGAACTCTATTTTATCAGTATTAGAGGAAGCCCAAGTTTGTTCTTAAATGGCTCTATGACTGATGCAGGGGGAAGAGTTTTTTGTCAGCCAGAAGAGGCTGAGAAGCAACTTGTATTTGTTCTTTTTTGGCTGGAACAATAAATAGCTTTTATCCTGAAGGGCATCTCAGAACACACAGGGAACAGGAACATCAGCTACCCAAAGTGGGTAGGAAGGAATGAAGAAAACACACAATCCACCAAGCTAAAAGGCTCCAGAAAAAGAAACACCATAAAAAGTTAATTGGAAGACTCTTAAAAAAACCCTGTCAATGTAAGTCTGAAAGTCAGGAAGAGTCACTCACAGACAGAGCACATGCCTTGGCCTGCAATAAAATATCTGCAGAAGACTCAGAAACAACCCTCGATTCTGGGTCCGTGAGTGCACGGAGGTGGAGGCTGAGGGTAACAGCACTTCACACAGCAGGGTGTGATTCCTGACTCGGGAAGGTGTTGCACAATCAGCAGGTTGGGCGTAGCAGAACAGAGGAGGCAAAAGTTCATTGGGACACAATGGAGGAACTGTAAAAGGACCGACCCTGAAATGGAGCCACTGGAGCAACAGACCCTGCTGAGAACGAAGAAGAGACTGAAGAGCAAAGAAGAGACTGAAGAGCAAAGAAGAGCCAACCTGTCAGTGGAGCAGTCAAAGGCAAGAGAACAAAACTGGGCTCATCACAGAACGCAGGAAAGATGCAGCTGGGCTCCTGGAAACCCAGGATGCTCAGCCACGGACAGGAGCCCGCGAGGTCCTTGGCTTCCTCCAGGTCACCACGATGGAGCTCTCAGCACTCTCCTGGCAGTGCTGGAGACCGGGCAGTGGAACTCAGCCAGTTGGGGCCCTCCTCCCGCCTCCCCCTCGCCTGGGCCTGACCTGGGCCCGGCCGCCGCCCCTCAGAGCCCCCCGAGCCCTCCAGAGCCTCCCGAGCGCTCCTGCGGCCTTTCCTGGGCCGGGCCGCCCCCCACGGGCCGCCCGCGGCTCCTCGGTCTCCCCGCGACTCCCCCGAGGCTGTCCGGGCTCTTCCCAAGGCCCACCACCCCTGAAGGAACTGCCGCCGTGGGCCCGACCTTCCCGGAGCGGCCTCGCCCGCCCGGGCCCCGCATGGTGTCTCACCGTAGGGCTGCCCGCCCAGCTCGTACTGCTGCATGCGGTAGACCGTGAACTCGTGCGCGGCCTCGGCGGCGGGCGGCGGGCCGAGGAGCAGCAGCACGGCGGGCACGAAGAGCAGGACGCTGAGCGGGAGGCACGAGGCCTTGAGCACCGACTCGAGCACCTCGCCCGCCTCCTCCAGCATCGCCGCGGCCCCGGCCCCGCGGCCTGCTCGGCACGCACGGCACGCACGGCCCGCCCCCGCGGCACCATGGGACGTGTAGTTCGCGCCCCGCCGCAAAAGCCAATGGGAGATGTAGTCGCGGTAGGCTCTGCCTTGGCCTGCAGGGGGCGCCATGCTCTGCCGGGGAGCGGCTGCGGGATGGGATGGGATGGGAGATGGGACAGGATGGCTTGGGGTGGGGGCTCCTGCTCTCCCTGTGAGCAGGGTGATGCCCCCGTCCCAGGAATGGGAGGGTGGGCTCCAGCTCTCCCAGACCTACAGGGAACATGTGCCAGGTGGTACCTGAGTTCCAGATTACCAGAAGACACCAAGTACCTGACCTACAGGAAGTGAAACAATCACAGCAAAATTGACCCAGGGCTTTCAGATCACCTCGATTTATTGAAGAACAAAGGGGCTGGAAGCTCAGCTCCTGCAGAGCCAGCAGGTTTTGTAGGAGTCCCCAGTGCCTCGTGGCTTTGACCTTCTGGGGCTGTGAGAGGATGCGTTTAGGTGCTGCTCCCATTATTCCTTACATTAGGGATTAGAGGAGCAGGGATTTGGGGCACAAGCTGGCAGTGTCTTTGGGCCCCACTGTGTCCCTGTCAGACCCAGGGTGGCCCCAGGCTCCACAGTCACTGTGGCAGTGCCAGGGCTGTCACTGCAGGTGCCCAGGGACAGGGCAGGGCTCTCACCTCGTACTGTCAGGCTGCAAGCACTGCCAGAGCACTTGCCTGGGGAACAGTGCCCAGCCTCTGCACTCCAGGGAGGGCCTGGGCTGTTGCTGCAGCCCTCTGCCATCCTCTGCCTGGTTTATGCTGCTCTGCAGGTGGGCACTTCATTCCTGAACAAGGGTCCTTGGAACTGCCCCACAATGGCACACAGCTGCACTTGCAAACCCAGTTGTTGCTGACTCCCTGGCAAGACGTCAAGCCTGAATTCTTTCCCAGTAGCTGTGCCCATCACAGCAGTTCCAGGAGACTGTAAAGGGCAGGAGAATATTCAAAGTATGGCCTCCAGCACTCCATTATATGCAGTGGCTGCACTGCCAACCCAAGGAGTTGAGGGGCCATCTGGTTGGGGATACCCACCCTGTTTGTCACTGTGCCCTGGGCAAAACACCCTCGTGTGTGCAGGTACAGGGTCTGTCTGCACACACAGAGCACACACACTTATAACCCAGGCACTGCAGTTGTCTCAGCAGAGCATCAGTCCTAAAATGTGTCCCTGTCTTTCACTCCCAGGCTGGGAGCAATGCCTGTCCCAGTCAATCTGACGGGACTGGAAAGCCTGGTCTTAGTTAACAACTGGGGTGAGGCTGTCCTTGGGTCAGGCTACAGTTCTGCCAGGCCAGGACTAGAAGAATTGGGGTTGTCTGGCATCTCTTGCTCTCCCCATGGCCTCTCAGAGGCTGGGGAGGTTGCTCATCATGCTGGAGTTGCTGGAGAGAGGCGCTCTGGGCCGAGCGTTCAGTGCCACGGAGCTGCGGAAGCTCTCCCGGTAGCGCAGGGAGCTCTCTGTGGATGAGCCAGAGTTGATATCCGTGATGACCAAGCAGTTCCCAGGCTTGCAAAGTCCAGCCCTGACACAGCAGCAGCACAGAAGGTTTCCCACAGCACGGCGCACCTCCACGCTCCGCAGGGAATAAATGACGGGGTTGACACCCGAGTTAAGCAAGGCCAGTGCCAAGGTCCAGTCCATGCTGTGGAGGTGTGTGCAGCTCTTGGTCTCACAGAAGACATCAAAGAGCAACAGGACAAACAGGGGACTCCAGCAGATGATGAAGGCACCCAGGATCATCAGCACAGTCTTAAGCAAGCGCAGGGACCGTTTGCGGCTGTGCCGGGAACTGGTTTGCTTAGAACTGGCCTGGACCAGCTGGAAGATGGAGATGTAGAGGCCGATAATCCCCAGGAGGATGATGCTGAACATGACCACGGAGAACAGGATGTAGTTCTTGGAGTAAAGAGGCAGAAGCACGGAGCAGGCAGTGAAGTTGCAGAGGCAGTTCCAGCCCAGCAGTGGGAGCAGCCCGATGACGAAGGCCAGCAGCCAGCAGGAAACGATCAGGCCGCGTAAGCGCAGGGTCTTGCTGGCTTCGTTCTCCGCGATCGGCCTCACCATGGCACTGTAGCGCTCGATGGCCGTCACCAGCAGGCTGAAGGTGGAGGCGGCCAGCGCGATGAAGAGGATGCCTTCCCGCAGGAACCAGAGCTGGGGGGAAAGCTGGAAGGTCTTCTTTCCCGAGAGGCAGAGGTTAGAGAGGTAGGCAATTCCTGCAAGCAGGTCACTCACGGTGATGCTGGCGATGCAGGAGTAGACCCAGCGGCGGGCGCGCAGGCACCGCAGGATGGCCAACAGCACCAGCAGGTTCTCCACGATGATGATGCAGCTGATGATGACGAAGGCTGTGCGGACCAGCCCCATGCCCTCGTCCCCAGAGTGCCGGTTGGTCAGCTTGCCTGTGAAGTTGTAGTGCTGCAGGATGATGTTCACATTCCTCATGGCAGCCAGCTGCAGGCAGGAGCCTTTCCTGTTGAGCAGGTCAAGGCTGAGCTCAGGGTATTGAGCAGAGTCCAGTGGAAGGAAAAGGGAGCGATTCACCAGCCAGCTCAGCGCTGGACCATCCATCTTCTGAGGCTGGGTCAGCAGCCAAGGGAGGCACGATGGAGGTAGGGTTTGGGGCAGAGCAGATCCTCTGCTGAAGGACTGGAGCAGCTGTGAGACTCGTGCTGAACCCAGCAGCCCTGCTCTTCGTGGAGATGGGAGTTAGAGCCCTGTCTGTGAGCCCTGTGGCACTGAAAGAGCAAGGGGAGAGGAGGGTGAGGTATTTTGTAAGTCCACCCATAAGTATGGGCTTCCTGTTGTTTAATAAAGTTTCCTGTTGTGACTGAGAGTCTACTGTTTCTAGCAGCCATCACCCTTTCTTGGTAAGGGTCTGGCTATTGTCAGCTTTGCTGGAGTTGTGATGGTGGAACATGAATGAAATAGGGCCCCTCTTTGGGTCAGAGCAGGCTGGATCAACTGGGGTAACACCTCCCACCTCAGTGGGTAAGGCCTGTGGGGCTGAACAGAACCAAGTTCTAGTAAGAGCCACTAAAGCAGAGAGCTTGAGACATTAAGTGCTTTGCCTGTTGGAGTACTAAATTTACCCCTGAGCCTGGCAGATGGCAACTGCCTCTTTATCAGCTTCCCTGTGCACTACCCATGCTCAGACACATCTTTCTTCATGAGGAAGCTCAATGCTGTCACCCCTTGGGCTTCTCTGCAGGCCCAGCTCCTGCCACTTTCTCAGAACACGTCCTGCACTGGGCTCAGCTCCATCCAGTCCAAAGGGAACCAGCTGGTCAAAGTTAAGCATGTGCTCTGACACTGCACCCTCCACCTTCAACTCTCAGAGCACCTGCTAGAAGTGGGTCAGAATCTTCCCGTTGTCTGGGTCACAGGAAGGGAAGGAGGCAAAAAGGAGCTGCCTCTTGCCAGAGCAGAAGGCACAAGGTGCTGCACTGAGATCAGAACCAAAGAATCTGAACGTGACTGTAAAGTTAATGTCTATCACTGACCTATTCCCTACCTCTGCAGAACCCACTGGAGAGAGCCTTGCAATGCTGCTGTTCTCAACTACGGCTGGGAAATTGCCTTATGACTCACCTCTCATGCCTGGTGTGAGGTTCTTGCTGCCAGAGGGAGGTTCAGCAGCTGGCAGTGCTCTCCAGCTCCCTGTCTGAGGCCCAGCATGGAGCAGGTGGTGGGGAGAGCTCCTTGTGCGAAGTGTTTGAGACTTCTACCTACCAAAGTCGAAAAAGGGAAGTTACAACATCAACCACATTTTGTGCAGGATGGACCCCACCCAAATCATCTGTGAAGACGCATAGATAGATAGAAGAAAGACAGAGGACCTTTAAACTCAGGATCACAGCAGAAGCTGTTCCTTGCTTTCACCTCTGTTCTCACTCTAGGAAGGCACAAATTCAAGAAAACGTCCCCAGGCCAAGAGCCAAGAGAGGTGACTTCTTCCATCAGAATGGAAGTAGGAAGTTGTCCAGGGAGTCTGTCCACTGCTGGATGAGTGGGGAGATTCTAGCCTGGATGGCAGCATAGACAAGTGGAAAATGCAAAGGAAGTCACGTGCAGGCAAGAGTGGTTCTCATCAAAAGCTGAGGGCTCCATCCTCCACCTTCACCCTTTCAGCTGTGGTTTTGGCCTTTTATCAGAAGCTTGGAAAGAAACTCAGATTGATAAAGTCAGTAGGATGACCACAAGATTGAAGGAGAGGAAATCAACAAGATGACTGGGCTGGGAGTGCAGCCGAGTTCAGAGGAGTGCAGGGCTGCACGTTCAGTGCAAAGAGCTCACCCCAGAGTGGTCTGGGCTGACATTCCCTGTGAAATGCTGGAATCCCAAGGGCTATTGAGATCCTTACAGATCACCCCTGCTTTGCTCTTGCTTCAGGATGAGCCTCCAGCTAATGTGTCTGCCCAGGACAGAACTGGTGCAGTGTTCCTGAAAGATCAGGGGATGGAGAAATTGGCCTTGTCAGGAGTCCCAGGTAGCTTCTCAAAGAGCTGGCATCATGTGAGGGGGCTCTGGACAGATTCCTGACAGGAAGGAACTCTTTGCAGGGGTGATTTGTGGAGAGCATGGAATTGGTGAGAGTCACACACTTATAATGGCAAGAGGGCTTGAGGCAGATGAGCACCTGGGACAGCTCAACACACCCCCGGGGTGCCGGGTTCTCTAGACCAGCAAAATATTGGAGACTTTTCCTAATGCCCCCTCTACAAGCACATCAGGTGTTGCCTAAAACACAGGACTGATTATTTTGTCAAGAACCGTTCCAGTGAGACAAAACCTTTTTCCTTGCTCTGTCCTAGCACCAGGTTTGTTTGGCCATTCCATGGCAGAATGGACTGGGTACCCCTGAGGCACTTTGCATGCAGGGAGGGAGACCAGCTCTGAGAAGCTGCCTGAGCTGTGTCCCAGCTGTGTCCTAGCTGTGTCCCAGCCCTGCCAGCCCCTCCCCACACTTCAGCCCCCCAAGCCCCCCATGGCAGGTCACCACACACCACAGACACTGCTCCCACCCCACAGCAGGTCAGGTCAGTCCTGCCCCTGGAGGGGCCTGGGGAGGGGCACTTGTGTCCCCTGCCCTCCATGCAGCTGGCTCAACAGAGTGGGGCTTTGCTGGCTGGCACAAATCCAGCCCCACATCCCCGTCAAAGCTGCTGCCACCAGACCCAAGTCTGGGGGGAGTGAGGCCCAGCTTGGCTGGGCACCCATGGGGGAGAGTTCCTGTCTTGCAGTGGGTCCCCCCATTGCTATCTGCACAGGCACAGCCTGAGCTTTATCTTGGTACTTCTCCTTTGCTGCCATTTTCAGTTCAGATGTTCTTTCTTAGCAGTGAAGTGGGGCAGGAACACCCCATCCTGCCATGTTTCTCATCTCTTCCCTTCAGATAAAAGCTACAATCTGCTTGAAACTGCCTGATAGCTGCTGAGTGCTGGGCTTGGAAGGACCAGGGGAGTTGTGGGTGGCAGCTGCAACTCTGGACACCCCCTACAAGATCCATGGTTAGAGCAGGTATTGGTGGATGCTGAGATGAGGCACCTTGGCAGCAGGAGCTCTGAAGTCTCCAGAGGTCAAGAGGAAGGCAAAAGCACCTGGACCCCAGAGGGAAGAGTTTGTCTGCAGACAGGGGTGCCAGAGAGAACAGAACAGCAGCAGCCTGGTGCCCAACTCTCTGGGTCCATGCCCAGTGCCCAGTCCCTCCTTCCCTGGGACTGCTGCTCCCAGGAGGGCATCCAACCCCAGACTGTGTGGGGCCATGAGCAACTTCAGGGAAAAGACAGCAAGTTACAAATGCAAGATAAAGTATCGATGATTTCTTTTGAGGTTTTCCTGCTGTGCTGCTGCACAGTTCTGATTAAAACTTGTATTTTCAGATGTTACGATTAAAACCAAAAAACCAAACATGGGCAAAGCTCTGTGGAGAGCTCTGCCTGGCAGGCCCTGCCAGGCTGCCCCCAGCCTGCCCCATGGACAGCTGGCATCCTCATCTCTGCCCCACATCCCCACCTCCCCACCCACCCATCCTGTCCCTGCTGCGTGGCCCCAGCACAGCCCAACATCAGCCAAGGCATCCACTTGCCCGCAGGTGTTTTTCTGCTCCAGGAAGGGTGGAGTTGTGCTGGTTTAAAAATGACTGATCACTCCTGGCAGTTGGGTGGTTGCATTTCCTCGCTTTGGTCTCTTTTCTGCTGTGTACCAGCAGGCAGTCCTCTTCACAGAGGCACAACCCAGTCCCCAACCTGGCAGGATGATTCGTGGCCAAGAAGAGCCATCAAGGCCCCTCTGACTTGGGCTGACACCAAACCCTGGAGACCTGGCCCTTCACAGTGCTCAAAGAAATGTCCCAACCACAGTTGTTGTGCCAGTTCATTGAAAGTGGGTGGTGGGTCTCTGTGGGAAGAGTCTCTGCAGTGCATCTTTTGATTTTAAGGAAAACAAGAACATTGAAAGAGAAAGTTTCAAGATCACCTTCTCTAGACCACATGAATGACCTTAAATGGCAAAGTTTTGTTGCTTTTTTTTAAGTGGCTTTTCTTTAAAACCTTGCACTTCCTCAAGGCAAGAACTTTAAACAGAAACTGTGGGAGAAATGTTAAATCACACCTCAAAAACACCCTGAGACACCTCTCCTGGTCAGCATCCCTGAGGATTTGGGACTCTGGTGTACCAGCCTCTCTCTGCCCTGGCCTTTGTGTCTTGTGCTATCGCTCCCCAGTCACAGCCACAGTCCACGTGGGCACTGAGTGGGGCAGGGTGGCAGCGATGCCCACAGACCTGCAGGGATGCTGCCCTGCTCTGATTAGCACAATCAGCCCACTGCACATGGCTTCCTGGCTACTGGGTACAGCTGGTTACAGAGTATAAAACCAGGCCCCCAGCACGAGGAAACTCAGATTTCCACACACTTTGGAAGAAACATCCAGCTGTGGGAGAGATGTGCCAGCCCCAGCCACTGCTGGCCCTGCTGCTCCTGCTTTCCTGCCCATGGGCCAGTGCCAGTAAGCTGGGGCTCTGCAAGCTGTTGGGGGTGGGTGAGGCTGCTTGTCTGGGCTCTCCACTCAGAAGCCACTGGCTCATGCTCTGGTGGGGTGTCTTGCAGGTGCTCTACGGGGTCAGATTGTGGGGGGCCATGAGGCACAGCCCCACTCCCATCCTTACATGGCATACCTGAAGATGGAGGATTCTTACTGTGGGGGCTTCCTGGTGGCCCCTGACTGGGTGATGACAGCAGCACACTGCATGGGGTGAGTACTTCATACAGGGGTTTATCCCCTTCTATCTCCCCTAACCTGTGAGGTCCCTCACTGGAACAGTTTTGGAGTTGGTTCCTCTTCCTCCTGGGCTGTGCAGCTCGCTCCCCCTGCCTGCCAAAGGGGAGGGAGGTGGGTCACTCTCAACCCGATTCTCTCTTCTACCCTCCATTGCTATGGCCAGGAATATGACAGTCATCCTGGGAGCTCACGACATCCACAGTCCAGAAAAATCCCAGCAGGTCCGGGGAGTTCTCTCGTACCACCTGCACCCTGAATACGACCCTATCTCCATATCTAATGACATCCTGCTGCTCAAGGCAAGGCAGTTCTGTGCTGGGCAGTGGGGCAGAGGGTGGGATGGGGCTGGCAGGGTCCATGCAGAGCACATCCTTGCCCTTTTGCTAGTCTGCTTCTGCCCAAAGTGCTGGAGGCAGGACTGGGAGGAACTTGGGAGGGAACTGGGGCAGCGCCTGGAGCCACATGTTGCATTCACAGCAGCTCAGAAGAGCTTGCAGTGCCACATGTCCTCCTAGACCTCCCCTACCTGTCCACAGAGAGCATCCTTCAGCTCTTCTGCTCATAACCTTCTCCAAAATCCCTGCTTTCTCCCAGTTGACATCAAAGGCCATTCTCAATGACTACGTCAAGACCATTCCACTGCCCAAGACCAGCAGTTACCTCCCCACAGGCACTAAGTGTGTCATCGCAGGCTGGGGCCTGATTGATGAAGACCAGGCGACCAACAAGCTCTTTGAAACCAAAGTCTCCATCTACAGCCGCAGGAAATGCATCCTGTTCTTCCCACATCTCAACAGTGGCATGGTCTGTGCTGGCAGCTTCCATGAGCTGAAGGATTCCAGCCAGGTAGGGGTTTGGCTCTCTGGGAGCAGATGCTGCTGCTGCCACAAATGGAGCTGGTTCCCAGGGCTGGCAACAATGATTTGACCTGTAGCTGCCATATGGACCAGCTCTCCTGGTGCCTTGACACCACAGTCCCTGCACAGCACCAGGGGCAGAGCCCCAGCTCACCAGCTCGGGGCAGCTCCTCCAGCTGGGGGGGCAGGTGGGGCAGCAGCAGAGCCACAGCCCCACAGGGCAGCCCCACAGGACAAGGCCTCTAAAGTCTGTTTCATCTGTCCCTAGGGAGATTCTGGTGGGCCCCTGGTATGCAACAACGTGGCCCGAGGCATCGTTTCCTTTGGGCACCATGCCCCACCCGGGGTCTACACCCGCATCTCCAACTACCTGGGCTGGATCAAAAACACCATGAAGAAGTAGCAGCAGCCACGACACTTTCTCCAGCTCTGGCGTGGCCCTGGAGACTGCAGTGGCTTCCTTCCTGCCCCTGCTGAAGGCTCAACTCCCTCCTCTCTCCCTGGGAACCCAAGTGCCTTGGTGCACGCAAGGGTCCCCCTCACTCTGTTCTGAGGCTGCTGCTGTTCC
This sequence comes from Sakesphorus luctuosus, assembly GCA_013396695.1. Classification (NCBI taxonomy): domain Eukaryota; kingdom Metazoa; phylum Chordata; class Aves; order Passeriformes; family Thamnophilidae; genus Sakesphorus; species Sakesphorus luctuosus. The sequence goes on along the minus strand of VWZD01006798.1, from coordinate 897,803 downwards.
ATTCCTCCCCCACCTCAGGCAGCAGCCTCAGGGCCATGTTAAATCACCCTGGTGGAAGCAGGGGTAGTCCCTGATGACACAGAAAGAGGCTGTGCCACAACAGACCCCATTTCCTTCAGAGATAACCCTGTTCCTTCTTCAACCTTGCTGCACTCAAAGAACCCACAGTAAACTCAAAGCTGCATTTCCCAACGTGTGTTGCCTTTCTTGTGGCCTTGCCATAGAGAGAAGGAGGGAGGGTCTGGCTGCTCCAAGCAAGAGGCCAGACTGTTGGGACATCAGCAGTCATAGCTCTGCATCCTGAATTGCTGGAAACAAGAGCTATGTTGCCCTTCCTGGGGTCATGGGGATGATGAGAGTGTTGCAAGGAGTGAAACTGCACATTTAGAAATGGGCTGGGAAAAGAGATGGGCACACACTCCACCAACCTCAGCATCATTATCCCCTTCCTGAGAGCAGCTGACAGGACATGGTGCTTCAGCAGGTACCAGGACTCAGCTGCCATTCTCTGCAGAGTAAGGGCTGTCCCCTCTGCAGGGACCTCTGCCTGGGAGATGTTTCACTCTAGGACATAGCACAGCCCAAACAGCATGTTGGGTGTCAGGGTAACCAGGCTTCTCTTCCACGCTGTCTTAGGTGTAGGAGGCTTCTCTAGACTTCTTGTGGACTGTGCCCTTGGCATAGGGCAGGCGGCTGTTGAGATGCCAGGGACTGGGCTTAGGGTCCCAGAGAGGAGGCAAGGGAGGGTCCTGGCTGGGGGCTGGTTGGCATATTTCTGTCCCTCTTGTAAGAGGCTGTTCCAGTGGTGGGCCAAACCCAGAAGGCTCACAGCTCTGCCCTCAGCTGGGTGATGGTCAGAGACAAGTTTGCCTGACAGAGGATGCTTGAGCACTGTTTTCAGACAACTCCTGCTCTGGAGTCTGACCCTCCTTCCATGGTCTGCACCAGGTGAAAAGCAACCTGCCCTCTGAGCCTTCATCTCCTTTGTTCTAGCTGGTGCCTGGTGGCATCTCTTGTATACAGGGAGAGCTAGAGCTCCCTGGAGGAGATGATGAGGGACACAGACAATGCACTGGTAAATAACTGAGCTGCTGAGCTCGCTTGGCACAGGATAACGGATGTCTATGCAAGTTTAAGAGGAGACTAAGCTGGTTTGTGATGGGGAAAACCAGTGGGGTATTTTAAACATATAGAAACTGTGTGCAATCCAAGGGAAGGGGGTGCTTGCTCTGATGTCATGGTCTTTCCAAGTCTCCCACTAGTCACTCCCATCAGAGGAAGGAAATGGCCTGCAGTCAGCCATGGATGTCTCCTCGTGTGCCTTCCATGTTCTTTCCTGGGATGAGAGGAAACTTCACCACCCAGGGTGCCCTGGGGAAACTGAGAAGGGTCCATGTTTGGGCTTTTGCTCACAGCTGCTATCAGCTAGGAAATCTGCAAGTGAACAGGCTGCAGCTGCTTATCTGAGCAGTATGAATCTTTGTCACGTCAGGGTTTTCCTTGAAGCTCCAGCAGTTGCAGCCTTTGCACGAGAATGGGAACTTTTAGCTCAACAGTGGGGTTTGCCCTGGGACACTGGGGGCAGAGAGGAAAGCAAATTTACCGTCAGCCAGAGCAGCAAGGAAGTGTTGGCTCCGTTTCGTCACAGCTGAACTGTAAATGTTCAAACTTTGCTCTTATCATAGAATCCCAGAATGGTTTGGGTTGGAAGGCACCTCAAAGCTCATCCAGTCCCATCCCCTGCCATGGGCAGGGACACCTTCCACCAGCCCAGGTTGCTCCAAGGCCTGTCCTACCTGTCCTTGGACACTCCCAGGGATGGGGCAGCCACAGCTTCTCTGGGCAACCTGTGCCAGGGCCTGCCCACCCTTTAGAGCCAAGAATTTCTTCCCAATATCAATGCAGTGTTAAAAACACATTCACAGCAATTTTGCTCCATTAGACAAGACTGCACCTACTGAGAGAGAGCAGGAGAGTCCTCAAATGACACTGCATGGTCTTGGGAACTGGTGCTTCTGGTGAAAGAAGTTTTGTTGTTGTAGGGCTCATGATGAGAAAAATCAAGAGAGTTTGCAAGTGCTCAACAGAAGCTGCAAGGGAAAACCCACTGGAAGTCAAGGAGATAAGGGAGGGTGTGTTCCCCACAGTTTCCAGCACAAAGACAATGGCCTCAAATTGGCTCTGGGTTTAGAAGGACATCAGATACCCCAGATCAGGCCCAAGATGAATGTGAATTGGTGCCCAAAGCTAAGACTGACTGAATTCCCCTCTCGGATTGCTGAGGCATGCAACTTGTGGGGAGCTTCATCAGATCAGTTTGATTTCTGTGGTTTCCTGGAGTCTGGTCTCAGGCTATAAAACCTTGCTGGGAGCAGGAAGAGACCCCACCTCTGAGGGATCCACTGGAGCTCAGACCGCTATGATGGAGCACCTGCAGACGCTCCTGCTCCCCCTCCTGCTGGTGACGTGCCCACCAGTCAGCACCAGTAAGTAGAGTGGGCTGGAGGCAAGCAGAGGGGTGGGAAGGATCAGTCCCAGACGGCACGTCCTGTACCCTCCATCCCCTTGTCCTCAGTGCCATCCATTGCAGGTTATTCCTGGAATCAGAGGGAGGGAGGAGGTGAAACCAGGACACCCTCCACACCCTACGTGGCCCATCTGCAAGGAAAGAACAACCATTCCTGCGGAGGGTTCCTTGTGGCCCCAAACTGGGTGGTGACAGCAGCTCAGTGCTACGTGTAAGTCTTTGCTGTGTTCATACAGCACCACCGTGACCCGGGTACCGTCTCCCACACAGAGGTCTGACAGCTGGAGTCAATTCCCTCACAGCCATGGCCAGACTCCTTGCCTGGCAGGGAGCACAGGCTGTGCCATGGGGCAGGGCACAGCCCACCACAGCTCTCCCTGAGCCTCCTTCCCCGTCTGCCTCCCCAGCCCACCCTTAGATACTTACCTTTATTTTTTTATTCCCCCTCTGTGACTCATTTTACTCTTCCCAGATGCCAACAAAGAGAGGTCAGAGTGGTTTTTCCCTCGTTGGCACTGACCTGCTGGCATGGCAGCAATGGCTGTTGTCTGGCTTTGCCCTTTCTGCCACCAAGAAACTGCTTGAGACTGTTAGCAGAATTATCTCCTATGAGCAAGCTCCTTGCCCAGCCCTTTTCCATCCCTCCATCTGGAGAACCTGGAGCAAGGACAAGCCAGGAGGGCTTTCCTAGGCATGCAGGACACTGGGTGTAGCTACTCAGGGCTGACAGATCTGCCCTGGTGCCAGTGACCCAAGTTTGAGGCCAGTCCCCACATCCGAGCAGCGAGAGGGAGGATCAGCAGAACCCAGGAGCTTGGCTGCCCAAGTCTCACCTGTGAGACTGGGACAGACACCTGCTCCCAATTTTCCTCCCAGTGTCCTCCCAGTTTTCCTCCCAATTTTCCCAAGGCAGCCCCTTCGCAGGTGATGTAGAGGACAATAAAGGGACAGAGAAAGGTCCTAATTTAAAAATCCCTCGACTTCCACGGTCCCATGAAGCCCAGACCAACAGTCCACGTATCTTAGTACACAGCAGAAACTTTGGACCAAACCTGCCCAGCTTGAGTTCTAGAGGTAAAAGAGTCCTTGCAGATCCACAGCCTGTCAGATGGGAACTTGTTCTACCTCTTTGGCTGGGCAGATTCACTGGCAGAGCTCCTTGCTCCCACGATTCTTCTTAAAAAATTGTTATCTAGCACATTTCCTGTAGAGTGTTTATATAATATATGCTAAATATGTGTACTATTATTGTATGTATAGCATGCAGTGTACCTATGCTAATAGTATATATATATTAGCATATAGAGAGAGAGCATGCAGATGTATAGATATAGATAGATATATACTATACATAATGTATGTAATATATGTACACGTGGCTGGTCTCCTGGCCATGCCCCTGGCAGATGAGCCTCAGTGTTACCAGGGAAGACAGGAAAAAGCTAACAACATACACTGTGCTTGATTTTACCAGCCACAAACCTCTGACTGTCATCCTGGGAGCCCACAAGGTCCAAAGGAAAGAAAAAAGCTGGCAAAAATTCGAAGTCGAGGAGTATTACTGCCACCCAGAATTCACCAGTCCCAAGAAGGGAAATGACATCCTCCTGCTGAAGGTAACTCCTGCCTGGAGCCCCTGTGTGGTCCTGGAGCAGAAAGGGACAGCCTTCATCTCAGCACACACACAGGACAAGCACTTATTTCTGTGTTTTCTGTCCCCTTGCCCAGCTGAACGGCAGTGCCACCAGCAACAGCCACGTCAGGACCATTTCCTTTGACAGATCCCAGTTCCATGACGGGGATGTTTGCAGCGTAGAGGGCTGCAAGGCACCCGCTGGAACCTTACAGGGAACCACCGTCACCATCATCAAACAGAGGAACTGCCTCATCCACTACCCTGGGCTGGCTGATAAAATGATCTGTGGCCACAGCAGCTCTGCTGAGATACCTGGAAAGGTCAGTCTCTAACTCAGGGAGGAGGAGGCACAAGGGATGGTTTTAGCCCTGGGTGAAGCACAACGGACAAGAGGATTCTTGTCTGCCCATGGCAGAGGAGCCGGGAGTCTGCAGCAGCATAGTGGGGTAACAGCTCAGCCAGAGGGGTTCACCCTGAGTCTCAGCAGTAGAACAAGAGGGCATGGGCTTAAGCTCTACCAGGGAAGGTTTAGGGTGGATATTAGAAAGAAATTCTTTATAGAGAGAGTAATCAGGCATTGGAATGGCCTGCCCAGAGAGTTGATAGATTCTCTGTCCCTGGAGGTTTTTAAGATGAGACTGAATGTGGTACTCAGTGCCATGATCTGGTAATCACAGTGGAGTTGGATCAAGGGTTGGATGTGATGATCTTGGAGGTGTCTTCCAACCCAGTTCATTCTATGATTCATGGCTGGTCTGAGTGCATTTTGGATCTGCCACCAGCAGAAGGGCAGAAATGAAGCTTCAGTGTCAGTCCAGCTGTAGCTGTGCTGGGTCCCAAACAAAGCTGTCAGCAGTGCCTTTTAGACCCAGAGCTATCCCCATCCACTGCAAATCCAGGCTTTCCTGGGGAAGCTGTCCTGATACTCGCAGGTGCCCTGCTCTTTGCAAAGGCACCTTTCCCTGGGACCACAGATAAATCAGCACTGACCTCTCTCCTCCTCCATTTCACAGGAAGATGCTGGGGCTCCACTGGTCTGCAACAACAAAGCCTTTGGCATATTCTCCTACAGGCATAACAACTGGCCTGGGTTCTACACACACATCTATTATTACCGTTCCTGGATCAACAGTATCATAAAGTCAGCATGACCCTGTTCTCCCGCAGCTGCTGCCCTGGAGAACTCACACTCCAGAGCCCCAACCTCACCAGCTTTCTTTTCCTTTCTCACTGGGAAACGTCTCACGCTGAGCCTCATGGATGTGTCAAGGACTTCCCTGCGGCAAAGCCGAGCTGTGCCAGTGGGAGGCTCAGCGCAGAGATCACACCTCGACTCGTTTATTCCCTGTGCAAAGCGGGGAGTGCCTGGTCACACCACACGGTGTGTGCTCCGGCACTGCTGCCCCGATCTACCTCTTTGTCAAATCGGTTGTGGCTACAGCTCTGGAGGGGAAGCAGCAGGGCAGCCCCGAGGGAGGTGCCAGTAGCTGCCGGGATGTCTGTCACCCCTTGGGGTATGACTAGATCAGAGGGATTCAAAGAACAGCATCTCCCTGTCTTTTGCTGTTTTGACACCACAAGTTTGGGTGTCCTTTGCCCAGGCCCCAAGGAGGACACACTGAGTTCCTGCTTTGCTACTGCTGAGCTCTGCCTCTGAAACCTGCTGCCTCCTTTCTCCTCTCTTCTGTAGCTCCTTTGTTTTAAGAATACATAAAACCAATAAATTGTATCTGCATTTCAAAGTGGTTTTCCTGATGTGCTTTGGATTTCTCTTGGCCACCTGCTCCAGTCCTGAACAGCTCAGAAGAAAGTCATGGCTCAAACAGCTGAATCCCAAGCTGGAAATTTCTACCCCAACCATTCTCTGTCCCACCTAAACCCTCAGACTAGATGTCAAGCCTGGATTTCGGGGCAGGGGCTCTCCTCAGGTGCAGCTGGGCACAAACACTCCTTCCAGGTCCCTCTAAGCTGGTACTCTGGGGGACTTCCTCCCTCTATCACATTGGGTCTCCCACCCTTGGGCCCCTCTCAATTCCATCCCATCTCTGCCTGGCTGCCATTCAGCAGAAAACCAACATCTTCCCCTCAGTGCAGCTTGTCAAGAAGCAGCAATTGCAGGTCCTGCCAGACTCCTCCCTTGTCCCTCAGTGTTGTGTTGTTTTTGCTGGTGATTAGAGGGATGACTTTATCCTCCTCTAACAGGAAACTTGGGCAAAGACAGCAGCAGCAGCACTGAGCTGTGGAGGCTGGAGTGGTTTGGGGAGAAGGTGCTGCAGCAGTTCAGCTCTCCAGAGCACAGCACAGTTTTGGGGAGGCTCTGACTCCATCCCTCCCCACCACCCCCTCCAGCTCTTGGCATCCCACCGTGACTGGCCTCAGGCAGGTGCCCCCAGGGAGGGACATCCTGAGCAACTCTCTGTCACACACAGGTGTTCTTCAAGGCACACTTTTTCAGGTCTTTTTAGTGGAGTTGGCAGTAAAAATAACCACACAGTCCCACCATGGCCTGACAGTCAAAAGATATTTTCTTTACACATTTTGTGGTTTAAGACAGAAAATATAAACCCCCACCTCTTTCACAACAGAACTTAAAAATATTACAACCAAAGGAAATTAACCTGGAGATTTGGCAAGGGACCCAGCAAGAGGAGAGCAAATATTTCTGTCAGATGCTTAGAATTTCATTAAAGGATTTCAGAAATCCACTTCTGGGGGGTGTTTGCCTTTCCTTGTGTTCACCTCTGCCTAAAGGTGGTTAGTCAGAGGCCAATACAGTACCTGTGGCAGCAGTGGATACAAAATGCTAGGCCAAAGATTTGAAGACTCCAAATACTTTCTAAACCTTATCATTCAAAATGCCTGAAAGTCCTCAGGTCACCCACCTGACTGAGAAAAGTTGCAACTGAGCATAGTTATCAGTGGTTTTTGCTGTGGATGATGCACAAGGAGAGCACCTCTAGCAAGTTTCTGCTGAGTTTTCCATGCACAGAGTGCCCTCTTTGGGTTGGCAACAGTGTGTGTTCTTCAAGGTTCTGTCTCTAAACAACTTCTGAATTGATCCAAAAAACTTACCTCTTGGAGTCTGGAAGTAAATGCACAGCTAAGCTGAGGAAGGCAACCCCCCTAGGGTTCTTCACATCATTTAATCTGTTCTGAATCCAGAGTCCAAGCACAATGTAACTCCTGAACTCATCTCTTCTTTGCCATTTTCTTGCACATAGAATTTTTTAAGATCAAAAAGATGAAAATTGATTTCCTTGGTGTCTGGTCCACCCATGTGCAACAACCCCCAAGGAGCTGCTTTGGTGTCGGCAGGGACATCCAATGGCCAGGTTTAAAGCGACTTGCAGCACTAACACAACAACAGTCCCTGGGCTGGCACACCCTACCAAGACTGGAATGAGCCAGGCAGTGCCTCCCAGGCTCCCAAGACCTCTCCCTGCAGGATGGGGCCCGTGCATGTCAGAGGAGCCCCAGCAGTGGAGATGGAGGTGAGGAGGAGCTCAGTCTTGCTGGAAACTTTATTCAGTGTGAGTTTGAGGAGCCCTTGGAAAACAGTAACCATGAACTTGCTGCATGGGCTATTCCCTCAGCTGTTTCCTGCCCTGGGCTGCTGCAAGACCGGCAGGGATCCACCCTCTGCATATCCACTGCCACACTTTGGGAACAGGCCCCTGGTGCACACCCAGGGCTGGCATGGGCCACCTCCACCTGTGGCACCTGAAATTCCTGGAGAATGATCCCAAAGAATTCAACTTTCCAAACTCCATTTCAGGGAATTGCTTTGTGACACCTTTCACAGCCATCCATCCCTGGACTGATACAGTTTTAAGCCATGTTTCCTATTTCAGTCCATGTTTCTAACAGACAAGACTGGAAGCAGTTCTGGTCCCACCAACATTTCTGCTATTGGAAACAGGTATCCTGCTTGGAATTGTGGCTGCAACAGGCTGAGATTACAGCAACAGGCAGCAGCAAATACCAACAGCTTTACTCTGCAATTCTACTCCAGAACACTGGAAAACTTTAAATCAAGATGCCACCATTGCATCCCTCACCTTAAAACCCCAGTGCACACTTCAGGATTATTGGTACAGTATGTTACATACAGTTATTGCATATTATACCTTTTATTTACCAAAACATGCTTTGTTTCTGTGCCACAGAATCCTGATTTTCTGGGCAGGAGGCAGAGTGTGCTCACATCAGCTGCAGGATATGCTGAACCAACCAGGGAGGACGAAATGGGGGACAGGAGTGAAGAAACACACCCACAACCACCACGACTTTTAGGAACAAAATTTATTCCAATTTCAAACAGAGAGTTTATTTCAGGAGAAAGATATGAAAATCAATTTCCATCAGATATTTCTGTAATAAGGGTGTTGCCCAGCAGTCAGAGTGGGATCTTTCTAAGAAACAATCGCACTCCTGGACTGGAATGAGACAGTTTGGAGTCTGAATAGATCCTGACACTGCGCATCTTATTCAGAAACTCCTTTACCCGACCCTCTTCCCTCCCCACCCCCCAACACGCACAACAATACATGCATTGCAAATGACAAGGTTTAAAAACAGCATTTTATATAGTATCTTTTTAAATAGGATAATGTTTAAATTGTCTTAAATCAGGATCCTATAATATACAAGTATAACCAAATAATTTCCACCACATTGGCACTTGTAAAGAGTCTCTGGCACTACTAAAGAAGGGGCATTGGCACAAACCATACTCTTAAAAAACTGGGTGCTGCATAACACACTTTATCTCTGCTGGACTCTAATGACCTGGGCTCTGTACAGGACAATACAATGGTCAGCACACTCCGGAAATACTATTTTTTTTTCCTTTTTTTTTTTTAAACCAATAAAACACATGAAGAAAAACCATAGTTGAACGCAAGGCCAACATTGCTAAGAAGCAACAACAAGAGACCAAAGAATCCAACTCGAGGAGAAGGGGAGAGGCAGGAAGGGTAGGAGCTATCTGACACGCTGCAGCAGGAAGGGGCTTTTGCTCACCAGGTAGCCAATCCACATGGAATGGTGCAAGGAAACGGGATGGTCCTCTGCTCACTGACTTCAAGTTTCAAACTGGTTCAAAGTACATTGGTTTCTTCAGCAGAACAAAGATTAAAAGTGCACAAGGAGCAGAGGTTAGCCAGGAGACCACTTCCTCAGACTCTAGATTCCCAACAAGAACACAATTTTACCTCTTTTCTGAAAGTCAGTCTGTTGTCTCAACCTGCAGAAAATTCTGATGGGCCTCACTTTCAGAAGAGATGATACAGGCAAATTTGGTCTAAGGTTTGGCACTTTTGCTCAGGAAGGCATTTGCCAGCCAACAGAGACAGGAGCCCGTTCTGCAGGAACGCTTTGCTGGCCAAGCTGGAGGCACACAAGCTACTGCTCACTAAGAAAAGCATGTGCTAACACTGGTATCTTCTCACACAGGATACAGTCACAGACAACTCCAGGTGACGTGCACAGGTCTGACCCGTTCCTACCCCAATTCTGAGTGAGGTTTCAGGAACTCTGTGAGAGCCACTGTGCAATGCTCTGCCCTCCCCTCAGCACATCGAGCCAGTGATTGATCAGGCCAACAGCTACACCAAGCAGGTGCTCCATAAGGTACAGCACATCCCTAAATCCTTGTGCCCATCGCCTCCCACAGTTGCCCATGATGATGCAGAGTCACTCTGCAAGAGACAGATGCCAAGATCCCTCCTCCAGTGCCAGGGCAGCAGCTCTTAAAGAAGGGGAAGGTACAAAACAAGACAAAAAGTTTCTGATTCAAGTGGAAGTACCACCATCATTCACCTTGGAAAAGAGACTTCTGGGAAGTTATTTCCAAGAACCTGTGTATCTCAGTGCCAGGCTCATTGCTGGCAACAGCTGTAGTGTGAACCACTTACAAAAGGATCACAGAAGCGGAAGAGGCTGGTGCTGCCATCTGCTTCAGAGGGACAGCACTTAGAATACATGAACATGATTATAAATTCCTCCTTATAGGACAGTTTCTACAAAATGGATCATTTTGGCATAAAGATGAAAAAAAAAAGCAGTAAAATTGATGCAAAGCTGTCTGACACATGGGAATCCCTCTCATTCCTCCCAAGGGTTAAATGCAGTCCAGAGCATGGTTAGTCTAAAGAGATGCTATGTCTCCCTCAGCACCACCACTCAGCCAGACTGGCTCTTCAACTGTTGGTCCCATGGCTACTGTTCCAACTTAAGCTCTCTAATCACTTGAAGCAGAGCTTGCCTTCTTCTGTAGTGCTCCAAGGCACACAGAGGCTTTGCTCTGCTATTCTGGAAATCCAGAGGGACCTATGAACAAAATTACTCAAAATTATGTCCCTCCACATTTTAGTGTTCTAAATCAAAGCATCTTAAGCATCTCAGACAGTTAGATTTACTCTTACACGATGTGCAAAACACTGATGTAGTGCTCTGTCTACAAAACAGACAAAATATCAACAGCCCCCTTTAACAGTGCAGCTCGTTTAGTCTTTTTCTACTGGCAGCCTGCTAGCCTTCAAGGGGGCAAGTCTGGTTGATCCAGAGAATTTGGACCCAATGCTACTTGTTGGAATTGAAACAGAAGCATTAGTGATGGCTGAATGACACGTGTCCAGACGTGGGTCAGATCTCCCTGCTTCCCACTCACTCCTTGCCTTGCCACTGCACTTCTCTTCCCGTCCGGCAGCAGCTCCTCAGCACATCTGGTGACTCCCCTCAGCTCACTGAAAAAACTCTCTGATGTGCAAAGGCTTCACATCTGCCTGCTTAGTGGAGGTTCAGGTGGCATCTAGAACCCAGAACCACTTCCACTGTGCCCTCCACCCTCAGCTGCAGGCACTGCTGCCTCTGCCCTGCTCTGCTGCTGAGCCAAGCGCGCCCACCGCGGGCTCTCCGGGTGCCACTCGCTCATCACACCCACCCCGGAGCAAGTGCGTGTGCAAGCCTTCCAAAGAGGATCCAGACTCCTCCAAAGAGGAACACAGCAGCGTGTCCCTCAGGGGAATGCATAAACAGGAGGGAGAGAACTGCTGCTCCCTCCAAGAGCTACCCTCAGTCTTCTCAAGTAAGAATCCTACCGGCGTCCCAAAGGCTGTTACCCACCAGCTCTGGTCCTTCCTAAAACTCTGCAAGCTGGACAGGACTGAGGAATTCTTACTAAGTCATTCACACACTGGCACAAAATGCAATAAACAAGGCTTGTTTGCTACTAGCAGCAAGAAAAGACCTAGAGGATGGCACGAGACTAAGATTTTCAATCCAGCCGAAGTCTGATGTTCAAATGCCACAAATACTCAGTGTGCTTTTGGGAACTGCTGCATAGAGAAGTTGCTCATCAATGTCACGTACTCTACTCAACAAAACTGATTTTCTCTCTGCAAACTGAGCCTTGTGAGCACACAGCCACGTGTTTGTGGTGTGAGGGGGGATGCGTGTTATGTGTGTGAAAAAAGAAAGAGAAACTAAATAAAATAAAATAAAAAAGAACAATTACAGTCAGGCACTTCCCCAGGCTCAGCAGCTATTGCTCCAAGAGCTTCCATCATTTGTAGTCCATGAACAAAATACAGCAACACGTAGCAAACTATGTATAGAACATCAATAATTTAAAAAAAAAAAATCACAGTCTCCATACCTTTTATAATTGATAAGAAAAAAAATAACTCAGAACATATAAAGAATGGAAAAGTGATGGCTTTTTTTTGTTTGTTTTGCCTTTTTCTTTTTTTTTTTTGCACAACAGTTGGAGAGCAATCGCTCCTCCCCAACATTTCATCACAGTGAACCATGGAGCGTGTCCTGGGGAAGGGAAAGGAAAGGAAAGGAAAGGAAAGGAAAGGAGGGGAAGCAAGCAGATTTAGCAAATTACACCAGAGGCACCCTCTAGCACAAGGCAAAGGGACCAGTAGCATTCTGCACTCCCACTGTCCAGTGAATCCATAACCTCAGCTGGAAAGTGTTGGGGTTTTTTCTACATATACCATAGGAATGAAAGGGGGGAGGGGAAAAAAAAAAGTGGCTTAGCAACAAAGGAAAGATCAAGATGAGACTGCCTTAGCTGCTTGGCAAAAATTAAGACGTAAGCAAGGTGCTGAAGAAATGAGGCATATCCCCGTTAACTGTGAAATAAAAGCAATTTGTTAAAAATATGAAATCAACTACTCTGTGGACAGAGACATGAGACTCCAGGATAACACTGAGCACTTGCCACTCCACAGATCAGACAATTTGCACTCATTACATCATCAAAAATTAAAACTTTTTTTTTCCTGTCATATTTAAAATTTCTTTTTTTGTCTTTTCTTCACAAAGAAGCCTCTCAAGGGGCAAGAGCAGAGCAGGTCAAACCAGGTTGTACTCCTTCAGGTTGAGCTGTAGGATGGTGTCCTTGACAGCTGCAAAGACGAAACGGATGTTTTCTGTGTCTGTGGCACATGTGAAATGGGAATAGATGATTTTATCACTGTCGGGATTTAAATCCACAAACATCTTGAGGATGAACTCGCGGGCTGCCTGGGCATCCCTCTGTGGGCCTGCAGCAAACAGAGACACCAGTGAATGGATTCATGGACACATCCCCCAGGCTGATCCATCACAGTCACTGCCAGCCTGCTTTTCCTTATGGCCTACAGAGCTATAAGGAAGAAATTAGGATAATTTTGTGGTATAAAAGGAGCTGAAATGTCATGTGCTTTTCAGTTATCTAAGCAAAACCCCAAAGCTGGGCACGTTGCAGACACCAAGGGGCCAGTTCAGGCCATGCTCTGGAATTCAGATCTTGGTACAACCCTGAGTGGGAGCATCCAGTGGGCAGCAGTGACAGATAATGCAGAGGCATACACTGCTCCCCCCCCGGAGATGGGATGTATATTCCTTCCTAATATCCAGGTGGATCTTACAGGCTGAAAGACATGAGTGCATGTTTAGGAAACAAGGGTTATCACAGTCAGTCAAAAGGGTAGTCTGTCCTAATTGGCTGGTCAACTCACAGGAGCTAAAACCAGCAATTTTTGCCAGCTTTTAGTTCATATTTCTGACAGCTCCCCAGAAAAGAGTCACCTACTGCTATTTCTTTCACAGAACTGCTGTTGTCACATTCTCCATGGCAAATACCATCTCTTGAGAGGAGGTCTGATGGGCAACCTCCCACTCACAGGCCATGCAGCATCCCTGAAGGAGCTGCAGTGAACACTTAGAGGAAAAAATGAAAGTACATGGCACTCCCTGGAGCTGGGATCTGCCTCCAGCTGTTAAGCTCCATTTGAATTAGGTGCTTTTTGGGCAGCAGCTCTTCAACCATTCCCAGTCTGCTGTTCCCACCAGTGCCCATGCTGGGGGCACAGGACCCCAGATGTAGGAGGACAACTATCAAGGAGCAGTTCCATTAGTCTTTAAAAGATGAAAGCTGTTAGCAAAATGGCAATTGTTCCTTTACCTTGTACTTTTAAAACATGTAATGACAGAATTAATACATGACAGCATGGCAAGAAGTGTGTTGCCTGATCTCGTTCTCCACTACTTTTATTTTCTTTTCAGCCCTGTACAGATATGTTACCAGCCAGATTTAAATGCACTTAACTGAAGAGCCTGAAATAGTATTTTGGCTACAGAATACTGTTTCAGATGGGAATTCCTCTGTTTCACATAGATATTATTTCCCCACAACAGCAGATGGCATGCTAATAAGGATTTCATGCTGCCTGAGATTTTTCAGCACCATCATTTGAACAACTTGGGTATTTGACCAGTTAGTTCCTCAGAACAAAGACTCAAGTCACCTCTTGACTAGAGGGTTAAAAGACCCAGAATACCAGTAAATTGCCCTGTTTATTAAACTAATTATATGCACAAGCATACAGGAAGAAAGTTACTGTCATTACATAACACTTTGCAGTGTATGTTGGAGAGGGTAATTCTTCATGTAGGAGAGGTTCATTATTTGACCATTCAATCAGGTTCCAGTGGTCTATGTATGATTAAGATATTTTTATTTTGATTTTTTATGCTGTAGGCATTCTTTCTCAAATTCAGATGCTTTCTCCATTTCTAGATGTGAATTTTCTTTAAGAACCAAGAGAGTTCTAACCAAACCATCTCCACACCTTATTCTAAATACAGACTGTTCCTCCTTAAAAACCACTCACCATCAAACTCCGGGAAATAGTCAACAAGGTGGGAATACAGGATCTTGTCTTCCAACAAATCTTTCTTGTTGAGAAAGAGGATAACAGAAGAGTTTTGGAACCATGGGTAAGTTATAATGGTTCGAAAGAGAGCTTTACTCTCTTCCATCCGGTTCTGAAATAAGAAAAAGAAAGTCTTATTTCACAAATTACCACCAAGATGCCTTTCTGCTGCCTGCACGTGTACCCAGACCTGTAGTGATTCAGCACTTCAAACACTATACACAGAATGCTTTGGCCCCAGACAGGTTCTGGCTCAATCTGCACCAGTAAATGGAAAGGAAATGCAAAATCTGATGGACTAAAGCTTCAATTAATTGCCAAACCATTCATATCAAAAGACTTAAAAGTCATTTTATGCTTTGACAGTCATGTGAGAGGACTGGCCAATAATACTTTTTGAACATGTTTTGTCTAGTAGAGATGGAGTTATTGCTGTGATGTAATAATAATTTAATTTATTAGCAAGAGGCAAAATTCAGATTTGCCCCTCCAAGGAGTCCAGTCTCTACTTAAGAAGACAACAGTCACAGCACAAAGTACCCCAGTGTGGGGAGAGAGACAGGTGATCTGAGAGCAGTGCCTCTGCCCACAGTGCCTTCCACAGCACACAGGGCTCCACCACTTCAGAGTATTTCGGTTTTAGTGGAGAAATACAGATCATGTGAGTGCCCTCTACATTTTCCATTCTCAGGGACATCATGTCCTGTGGAGGCCCATGTTCCCTTTGCAACAAGAAGAACTGAAGGCCAAAAGCAACAATACTTGCTAATCCAATTTGGCACCAAGCACTTGGGTACCAGGCTCCAAGGAGTTAGGAAGATATTGCTCCCTTCCTTCCCCCCTCCTGCAGAGTTCCCATTCTTTGGCTTACCTCATTATCTGATTCCACCAGAACTTGGTCATATTCACTAAGTGCTACTAAAAACATGATGGAAGTCACATTTTCAAAGCAATGGATCCACTTCCTTCGTTCTGATCTTTGACCTCCAACATCCACCATTCTAAGGAAGAGAAGTACATACAGTATCACAGAGGTAGGTGCTCTGTCTGAATGCAAAAAACCAGGACATGACAAGAACAAATACAGTTCTTTACAAATCCAGTTAACACAACACAGGGATGTGATGGTATCTGCCTGCTAACAAAACCTGCAAGTTTACAAAATACCCTGTTCCAGAAATACATCAAACTGAAAGAATGGCCTTAGGAGAGTGATACCAAATTCAACCCCCAGATACCAACCAGTGTTACCATTTTTGTTGCATTTTGTTCTGGTTTGCTAAGCAGCAGTCCTGAGTCTGAAAAGATGAGTCCTTCAAAACTGTCCTCTGACAAATAAGCAAACTATTTTTATTTTCTATTAAAACACCTGCTTGCCTCAAAGCTTCTCTTGCCATGAAAGCTTTCTTTGGTTGGTGTACCTTTGCTGGAATGTGCTGTTTAGCAGTCACACACTTCAGGTCCTCAGTTTCAAAGACCTGTACAGTACACTAAAACTATTTTGCTACTCACCTAAGGTGCCACACATGTGGTCCACCTTTGATAAAATCCCACACCTACTCCAGGGGTCAGGAAAACAGAACAGGGAGAGTAGCTTTCTGCACCTCTGTAACCACATGGTTTAAGAGAGAGGATGCAGGCTCCTTTATTCCTCTCTGGCAATGTCCCACTGTGGTAGGGAAGGGCAGGGAGCACACGAGTATCACAGAGCCAGGGAGAATACAGGGATATTGTTGTGCTCTTCACACCAGACTTGACTGCTGGCTTAAGCTTCCAAAGGCATCTGTTGCTGCAGCAGCACAGACAGCAAGTTTTGGTGTCATCCTGAGAGCACAAGGCAGGCTACAGGAAAGCACCTCTCAAGGCAGGTGCTACGTGTGACATACAAGGAAGTATTTCTGCACAAAACCTGCCAGCCCTGGGTGGCTTCAGCCACCAACACTTCAGTCAGTTGCCTCACAAGCCACAACTTCAGCCTCAGATGCCAGCAATGCAGTCCCTCCCAGGAAAGACAACAATTCCTGCAAGGTGGTTTCACTTGGGTTTTAAGTGTCACTGGTTCAAAAGCCAGTTCTGTTTTCTGACAGTCAAAATGTCAGAACACTCCCATCAGAGGAGCACCTGTCAGCAGGTACTTCCACAGCACACACACACACACACTCAAAGCCTCCCAACCAAGCACCTGGACACTCTAAAGCAATCCAGAACTTATCCTTCCTGAAACCATATCACTGCTCTCTCAGTTCAGCTGTAACATGAATACACCTTCAGTACCTGAAGATAATATTCTCTAGGTCAAAGGGGTACTCTATGATACCGGTTGTAGGAACTCTAACCCGTAGCACATCTTGCTGAGTTGGTAGATATCCTGGGGTAGCGATACGATCCACGTCGCTGAGATAGCTGCAAGGAGGACAGTGGGGGAAAAAAACTGCCTTAGGTTGCAGCACATAAATATCCAGATGTAAAAAATGCTATATTTAGTCTTGCCCTAGCATAACAAGAAAATTAGGAGTCACCTGAATCATTTAAAATACGATGTGGAAAAATAACAGAATACATTTTTGGGGGACAGTAATTCACCAGTCAGCCCCCTTGGAGGATAAACAGATACACTAAGGACAACTTTATCAACTCTGTGGAAGACAATCTTTGCTACAGAAGATGTTTAAGTACAGTGGATGCTTCATGTTTCAGAACCATCTCATCTGTAGTGCAGAAACATACACTTATTTACTTGTAAATGTAAAACATTCTCTCTATGTTGCCAAACTTAATAAATTTATTATTAATAAAATCTAAGTTACACATCCAGGTACACCTGTAGGCCAAAGGACAAAGCTGAAGAGAAAGTGCAACACTCCTGCTGTCTAAGAGCTGGGATCAACATAGATGGCACAAGGTAGGGATTCTGGCCTCAGGTATATCCAGAAACAGATGTGTGAACAACTGCCTTTAACACCCACCAGGACAACTCACACCCTCAGTAAAAGCAGCAAATGGTAAGGAAGCAAACTCTAGACTTTAATAAAAGTAATTGGACAGGTATAATCTGTTAGACCATCACTTCCACCTACCAGTGCATGCCAGTGATTATATACTTACTATTTAGCTGAGTCAGAAAGCTGATATTCCCTTCTCCTGTCATAACACTCTTGTATTCCAGGGTCATTCCACAACGTTTTAATTGCACTTACATATGGCTGCTCAAATGTCATGACCTTTTCTACATCCACTTCTCGGATCAGCACTGCATTGGCCTGGAGATTGAAATGAAAAATTAAAAAAAAACAACCCAAACCCACAAACCTGGGGGGCATGGGGTCTGTGTTAGAATGAGGGGGCACCAGGCAGGGCAGAAAATAAAAATTTCCACCCTACAATTGCTAAGCAAATGAAGGGCTACAGTCACTACCACAGCCTGTGGCATCTGTGAGGTGATTGTCCACACCCAGCTGCTTTCTGAAAGGGGCTTTTTCCAATACTGTTGACCCCAGAGAAAATAAAAACCAAAGCCAAGATCTGCACAAGTTATCATAAGTAGAAGTTGGTAGATTCTATTTATCAGAACCCCTCCACCATGCCCCACATAAAGCACAGGCAAGGCAAACTTCCTCACACCCTGCCTATTCTCAGCAGACATGAAAGGTGCACCATCCAGTCCCTAAAAACAGTTAGACAAAATCAGCTCCAAGATAATGTGTGACAGAAGAGATAAAATACAATTTAACTTCAAAACATTAAGGATACTATGCATTAAAAGAAGCAAAATATGCTAAAAAAACCACACTAATTTCCTGGCATAGCCTCACTTTCATCGTCCTCCCCCTCAAAAAGCTAAAATAATTTAGACCAGATCTGGCTGAGAACTTAATTCCTGGTCCCAAAATCAGTAAGCCAGACTTTAGCTCAGATAATGTTTCTGTGGCTGAACCCAAAATCCTTAAAGAAAGGTTTGTACCCTCAGTCAGGAGCTATCAGAAAAATGGATGGACTGCAGGAATAGGGATAACTACCAGCACAGGTGTCTTTTGGGTCCAGCATGTATTTTGCCAGCTTCAATTTCCAATAAAAACAGTAATTCATGCAAAGAAAATGCTGACACATTTAAGAACACCCAATCCTGGAAATTAGTAACAATAACACCCCTCCTATACTCTACATGATAACCCAATCCCTTGCTCCCACCAGTCACTACACAGATCAGAGCACCAGCCAGCCAAAGGTGTTCTATCCCTTAACACAGCCAAGTAAATGCAGTCAAGGATCAAGAAAACATCATTAAAAGTTTGTGGAAAACAGTTCAGGGAGGTTGAGGATGCAATGCAGAAGGACACAAACAAACAGGAACTTAGAAGTCAAACCCTAGAATCCTCACTGCCTAAAGTCATGCAAAAACTGTGAGACACTTACCTTGTTCTGTTCATATTTGTACAGAATCTTCAGGGTTTCCATGGCTCTTATCATAGACTGCATGGCAGTGAAGATGTTTTGGTACACCAGCTTGGTGAAGCCTTTTTTGTCCTCTTCAGAATAGCCTGAGCCATGGATTATACGCATCTGCTTAATGAACGTGCTTTTCCCACTCTCCCCAGTGCCTACAGAATGCAAGAGAGTGCATTAGGAGCCATCACAAGCAAGGATCCTAACAGAAAAAAGCAGGCACTTCATATCCCCGAGTTCCTCTTACTACACCCAAGCACACACTACTCCCAACCACCTATTAAGTTGCTTTCCAGGATGGTAAAACACATCTGGGTGGGCCTGCTCATCCCCACTACGAACCTGACAGCATGGAGGCTTGTCCTTTACAGCAGCCTTCAAAAGCAGCTCTGGTACTTATTCCAAATCTCACGTTACAGCCACTCCCACACGTTCTGCGTCAAGAGGCCCTCGGCCGTCACACCTGACCTATTCCCAGATACTCCAGCAAGATGCTACAACCACGACACCAGCCAGAGGAGCCCAGGTGTGCTCTCCAGCTGCTACAGCACCACACAGAGACGACAGTAAGTGCCAAGGGAAGCCCACCTGCACAGCAAAGAGCGAATTTCCTTTTGCAGTAGCTTGGCACAAAAATGCTCTTTACCTTAGAGACTGTGTGTCTTTTCACAGGAAGGAACCGAACACAACAGAGGAAAAAAAGAATCAGCCCTAAAGGAGAATGGAACTCAAGGAACTACTTGCTTATCCATCTGATGGGAACAACTCAGTCAGTGCATCTGCCTGATGCCTGATCCCAAGCTACTGTGCAAATATAAGGTTTCTGAAACAACAATCCCCGTGGCCTGATGCCTCTGATCCAGCTCACAGCCCCTGGGTAGGACAGAGTTAAAGATGGCGGCTGGCAGGGCGAGCGGCGCAGGCCACTCTGAGCGCTGGCGGTGCCACGCTGGGGTCCCCGGGGATGCCCCAGCCTGCTCAGCAAGGCCACTGCTTCCTCCTCACACACACAGGTTCACTGCCAGGCCTCGCAGCAGATGGGAGGGAGGGCAGGACGCAGCGCGTGCATGACACAGTCCAGCCCTTCCAATGCCGGCGCTTCCTGCACCGTCACTTGGGCAGGTCCTTCCACTCCCATGTTTATGGCCCCAGAAAAAGTGTCATTTAACATGTGGAGTCCAACAGACCATACGAAAGGACAAGTGGGAACTTTCCTTAGGAGAGATAAACACCATCAGACAGTACAGTTACACAGCCCTGTTAAATTCACGATTCAACTGGTACCGTGGGAAGTCCCTGGTGACTCCACTCCGTGCACACACAGCCCTTTGTGGAGGGACCCACGGGCCAGGACTCACCTCCACACCTGACCCTGAGCAACAGCCTAAGGGGGCACCACCGACATTTCTGCTGAGTGCTTTTGTTCAATCTTCTAAAACTTGCTATGGATATGCAGGGTATATAGAAACAAACACAGCTCTAACACAGCAGCCCAGCTCACTTGACTACCGAGACCAAAAAGTCAAAGGTATCACATCAGTGACAAATCCTTCTGATCTGCAGTTCAAAATAAGGATGCTGGCAGAGCCCTGGTTCTCACTACAGCCCACCAGGTACTCCTGACACCAGGGGAGAGATGGATTCAGCCAGGATCTCATTCATCCCAATACACAATTACTACTTACATGTAGATTCTTAGTTACTCATGTTTATCATGGTAGGCTAAAAGGCTAATTAATAAATGTACTCAGATAAAAGTAGCAAGCACCTAACTAGAAGTGAAATGTTTGAAATAAACAGCAAGAACAGACAGAAATCATGTCAGCATAGTCAGAATTTAATCCTGTAAACACTATTAAAAAGCAGCAAACCATCTCCATCTCAAACAGAAAGGTACACTCTAAGTGTGGGAAAAACAGAAAAGTGAAATCTTCTGTGGTTTCTCTCACTGGTAAGAAATACTTCCTTGTCTTTTACCACAGAGACCAAAACTGAGAGGGTAAAAAAAGTAAAAGGTGGTGCTTCAAAGCATTTCAACAATGAAAACATAAGAGAAACCTCAGCACCACACTTTTGCTTGTTTCAGAACTTAAGAGTTCAAACACGGATTCTTCCTGTCACTCACTCCATCATTGCCCCTTTCTTGGTTCGGGGGTTGGTTTTGTTTGGGGAGGGGGGGTGGGTCAGTGTTGTTTGTTTTGGGTTTTTTAAAAAGGTGCCTCTTGCTTTCCCCAAGGCCACTGACAACACAGGCACAGCCCTACCCCAGCAGGTTACCAGCTCTGGTGGGCAAGATCTCCTACAGCTATAAGGGCACAAAAACCCTTTTAATATGACAGTGTTGGGGAAAGGAGATAACTTGAAGTCCATTTCTTCTATCAACATCTGAAAGCAGCACAGTTTACAATAACTTACTAACGATGTTCAAGGACCTCACAGGCACTTGTAAATACATTACTCAGTCAACAGTATCTCATGCTTAATTACACGTAATTTTTGTACATAACATTCTCCTCACCCAGGAAAAAGACAAATGACTCCCTTATACCAGAGGGCAACGTCCACCACCTTGAATTTCTTATTACCAGGTTCATCATTGATTAGCACTGTGATTCTCCACCCCAGTTTTCCGGTTGAGGCTTCAACAAAGTAACTGTCATTAGATGCAGTGACAAGAAAAATTTAGAAGTGTCTCTGTAAGGCTGAAACTCCTTCTACACATTCACTCAAAATTCTGGAGATTTGGGAAGGCCCTCTCACTAATTCAATCATTAATATTTGTGCACATTAGAACTCCATGTAACAGGAGCAACACAGAAGAAAAATCCCTGCAAGCAGCAGTTACACCAAGGAGATAGAACATGTTACCTGCCCCAGCTAAAGGTGGGCAGGGGTGAAAAGCATCCAGCAAACATGGTTTACAATTAGGAATGCTGCTTATCCAATAATAATCACCTCGTATAATTTATTTTTTTTCAGTCTGATGCTGAATCTTACTTAACTGTATCTTTTAGAAATAGCAGAAAGGATTCTCGAGCAATTTGAATTATTTCTAAAGTGAAATCTTTAGATCCAGTGGGATCTTCTTAACCCAGATCTATCCTATAGTGCCAACCTATTTTGACACAGCTGCTTCTGTGGGACTGTTTTAGGGAAGCATGAGAGTGAGAGGCTGCTTCCCTCATCTACAAGCCTTACAGAAATTGCCACAGCATCTCCAAAGAGCAGAAATCTCAAGCCCTCAATTCTACTTTTCACCTGAAGAACAGGAACGCATCAATCACAAGGGATTTGGGGTGAGAAGGAAAGTCCTGGCCTTCACTGAACAGTTATTACCAGGCACGCCTGCAGCCCTTCAGAGGGCTGGGCACACACAGCCTCCCCTCTGCAAAGTGCTGGGTTTGTTTTTAAAGGGTTCAGCCTCATTTGTACCTTAATGGCTTGTCAACAGACCCCAAGGGAATAAACTCAGTCCATCAGATCTGCTTCAGATTTCAGCTTAGGATACAGTATTTAAGCCACAAAGCAGAATATATTTAAGACATAAGCAATGATAAATCATAGTACCCATCAAAACTGTAGCTTAGGTTTAAATCTGGGGGCTACCTAGACACGAACATCAAACTCGCTGCTGAAGAAGGATGTACATGCCCGCACCCTTAGCTACACACTCATCCAAACACGGCACAGTTACCCATCCTGCACAGAGAACACCACTATGTTTCCATCTGAAGACCTAGATTCTTATGGCTGCAGAGGTGATCTCTCCACCTCCACGGGCAAAGCCAAACCCTACAGGTTTTTCCTTACCGAACACCCCACTGGTGCATTCCCACTGCGCCGTCCCCTGCAGAGCCACCACCCCACGGCCCCAGCCCCGGGGCCCTCCCAGGGCCGCACAAGGGACACTCTGCGGTTTAGGAAGGACCTGGAGGCCAATTTTTCCACCCAAGGCCCAGGAGTTCACCGACAATACTGGAAAGCATCAACTCCACCAGCAAATTTTCCACACGCCGGTGGAGACCATCACGGCCCAGAGCCGCTTCCTCGAGATGAATTTCACGCGCATTGCGTGTGTGTGTGTGTGTGTGTGTGTGTGTGTGTGTGTGTGTGCGTGCCCGCCTTCGGAACCAGGAATTCCAGCCGCTTAAGTTCCTGCTTATGTCAAAACCCATTTTGACAGCGGACGCATCACAAAATCAAACAAAGGGCAGCCAATGAGGCGGCCGCCCCGCACGGCTCGGGAGCGGCCCCGATGCCGGGATGGCT